>JAUTXW010003477.1:0-59028 GCA_030620095.1 Kuschelorhynchus macadamiae
GATAAATTCTGTAAAAAGAAAATAATGTTGGTCAATTTAAGATGGGAAAGCGATTGTATTAGCCGGAGGACACGTGACAAAAAACTGCAAGAGTTTTCTGATAGTTCATATTTGAATATAATGTAGTATTAAGGCTGTACATGAGTCAGTACCAACTCGCAAGGTCAGGTAGTTTGACACTGGCGGCGGCGCGCTTTGAAATATAATAAATTATTACATGCACTAGAATTTCAGTTTAAAAAATTATATTCTCGGTAACGAGGAGAGATAAGGATGGGGTTTCGAGAAGTACGTACCTTCGGCAATTTTTTCACATATTTGTTTCGGTACTTGGGCGGGAAAGAACTATTTTTCATCTAAAACCACCACTTCGGAAACGGCGCGTTCTAGGCCCAAAAAAGGAGGGGATCGAAAAATACATCCACTGCATTTTTTTTTTGCTAGCAAAAATTTGAATTTGCCTCTGTCTCCCTGGGTAACTTTAGTGGGCGGGGTGGCGCTTGAAAATTGAGTTGTGGTAAGGACCTTTCAAGGGTACCTTTTTGCTGTAGGTAAGTAGCCGTTTTTTTTTTTAAAGAAATTTCTGACAAATTGTAAAAATTCTTTTTACCATTACAGATCTACAAATCGGTTACCAATTAGGCGGGAAGATAGATTAGAAGATATATCGGTAATTATTTTCACATATACAGGATGTTTAAAAATCACTGGCAATTTCAGTTCTTATTAACTACGTTATGTTAAATGAGATGCTCTCTATATTACTTATTATTATTAACAGGCTTGTTTTGGGAATAACAAACAGGACTTCTACAGGTTTGAGACAGTTCAACATATAATTAGTATTTTTTTAATTGTTTAATATCTGTCTTTTGAGGTTGTTTTTTTTTGCTCTATAGTAAAGATCTCTTTTGTTTTTATTGTTATTTTCCTGATCTATGTGTTATTTGGTAATATACCAAATAATATGTTAGTTAAAAACTCTCATTCATAAATAATGTAAGCCAAGTTGGCTTAAATATTTTATAAACTTTTTACTTCAATGTAGTGTATTTTCAGGCATAATAATTACATTTTTTTATCGTTTCTAAAATTTACAGATTTTATTAATATCTCATAATATGTCTTGGCATCTCATAAATATATAATGTTACCCCGTTATTCCCCATCACCCCCCACCCTTGACAATGGTAAATTACAAAATTTGTCTCATATGTGTGTAATGGCATTGAATAAAAAATTTGGTAAACCTCATAATTTTTTTTTCCCCGCATCAAAAATTTCATCTTCCATTTCCAATGTAAACTCAATTTTGGATGCAAGGTGACTATAATATTTCCACACAAAAATATCATAAAATTTTATTTTATACAATTATCCTGTTTTCCAAATTGTTCATGAAAACCTATCAGAAATTGTAAAGCAAAAACATAGCCAGCCCAGACCTTTGCTTATATAATGCATTAAATTTGAAAAAATTTTGGCAAAATTAAGAAGAGAAGTGAGGCCATCAACGAGTAACTGTGGCAAAGAAGATCTCGCCAATAAATCCCTTAAATGTCAATATTTCATTCAAAACAGTAAATACTCTCAAGAGACATTTAGTAAGGACAAAGGACACAACCGATAAATTGTCCAGATCTGGGGTTTATGCACTAAATTGTGTGATTTTATGTGGGACAAACAAGGAAAAATTTCCACAAGGGTGAGAGAACATTTAAGCCTTGTCAACAAATTCAGAAATACGGATGTAACTGAACTGTTTCGGCCTTTGCCAATCATTTGTTGGAGTCAGGTCATGAATTTTCCATTTCTGACGTTGATGTTTTACATGAATGTCCGAAGGGGAAAAAGCTTGACCTTCTGGAAAAAATGGAAATAACCAAAGCTATAAAAAGATAATAATTATGTTTTTAATTTTGAACCAACCCTAATATTTAACAATTTAATGTAATAATAATTATATATCATTTCATTCACTAATTCATAGAGTGAGAGTTTTTGTTCTTTTATGTTCATTTATGAAATTTCCTTCTAGAGACATGAATCTTTTTTAATACTTTTTTTAATATTTTATTTTGTTTATTCAGTAAAATAACCTCATTTTAATGTCCATCAAATATGTATAAGTAGTTGTTTGTTTTGTTGTGCTTTAGTGTGTTTTATTCTATTTGTAAGTTATTGTTTTAGGATTTGTGAGTGTGATTATTTACTAAGGTTCTTTCTGTTGTTTGTAGGTCTGATGATGAAACACGTGTCATGTTTGTTGTGAATTGTAAAATTATAATTTAATGTAAATATGTTTGTTATTAAAACTAGGTCTCTTTGAGCAATATGGACAATTTCTTCGATTATTACTTATTATTAACAGTCTTGTTTTGGGAATGTCAAACAGGACTTCTACAGGTTCGAGACAGTTCAACATATAATTAGTATTTTTTTAAATGTTTAATATCTGTCTTTTGAGGTTGTTTTTTGCTCTATAGTAAAGATCTCTTTTGTTTTTGTTGTTATTTTCCTGATCTATGTGTTATTTGGTAATATACCAAATAATATGTTAGTTAAAAACTCTCATTCATAAATAATGTAAGGGCAGTCATAGTATTTAACTTTGCTCTAGCCAAGTTGGCTTAAATATTTTATAAACTTTTTACTTCAATATAGTGTATTTTCAGGCATAATAAGAGGCGTTTTACATTTTTTTTTTCGATTTTTTTTTTCGTTTCTAAAATTTACAGATTTTATTAATATCTCATAATATGTCTTGGCATCTCATAAAATATCATGTCACCCCACCGCATCACCCCCCACCCTCGACAAAATTTGTCTCATATTCCTGTAATGGCTTGCTAAAAATTTGGTCATAATTTTTTTGTCCCCGCATCAAAAATTTCGTGCCTACTAGTCTGGACGTGACTATAATATTTAAAAATAGATAAAATTTTATTTTATACAATTATCTTTCTCTATGATATAGGATTGTAAAGCAAAAACTAAGCGCATGCTGCTGGCAAAATTAAGAGCTGAAGGAGTAACGCTGTCTAGTAACCCCTCGTCGGATAGTTCTGGTGCAGTGGAAGAAAACACGCTGGTTGCAGCTCTGTGTGATTTTCTGGAAAGGGTCTGGTCACATGGCTTGCAGATGAAACGTGGAAAATCTGCGCTCTGGACGCACGTACTGGCCTATCAAGAAAAGTATCAAGACCTGAATAAAAAAGATAATAATTATTTATCTGCAGGTAAAAATAATGGATATATTAGCCTATTTCCTCTATTATTTTGTATGTTCATTTATGAAATTTCCTTGACTATTTTATTCTGTGTCAGTAAAATAATCCAAGAAAGCAATTTCCCATTAAATTTAGTTTTGATCCAAATTAATAGAATATAAAAATGGCCTGTATTGTAAATCACCTTGTTAAAACTGGGTTTAAGTAGGAATTTAGATAATAAAATATAATATAGAAGTGTATCTAAACAATCAAGTATTCTTAAATTATTTAACTTATGTACAATAAACTTGCCTGGTTTTGCACACAAATTATATTCGATTCTAAACATTTTTTTTTCCAAGTCAGTAATTTAGCTGTTTATCAGTCATGTCTGCTGATCAACGCCTTGTAGGAGGTCTTCAGATTGATGCTGTTTACACAGACTACTCCAAGGAGTTTGATAGGGTAGACCATGAATTCTTATTATCTAACCTTTCGGATCTGGGGTTCATAATACAGTTAAGCCAGTGGTTAAGAGAATATTTAGAAGAGCGAACTTTTATAGTCAGTAGGCAGCAGTTAAAGAGATCTGATAAAAGCAATTTTATTGTTCCATAATAATATTCCACAAGAGGGTCACAACTTCTCACTACTTTTTATCTTTTTATAAATGATTTAACACGTACATACATGACTCCAAGGTATACTTGCATTTGTCTTGTTCTTATTTTAGACGCTTCCCGTTTAACCACAAGTTTCGAGGGATGGCCTAGCCCTGGTTGTGAAAGGAACAAAACCGACTTGCCGGACCTCCCCAATACGATATTTTTCGACATAGCCAACGTTCAAGCCATGCCGGACATTAAAACAGGCATAGGATGCGCGAGAGCATGGGTCCGATTAGCCCTAGAGAAGAAACAGTTATCGAAACACCTCCGGACACTTTTATTAGACCAAAGTCTCCTAAAAGACCTGTATAAAAGATCTGCGTTTCTTCGCTGCGAAGAAGAGAACGAACAATTTTTGTACCACTTGCTCTCCCTCAACGCTGTAGATTATTTTTGCTTTACCAGTACATACCCGACGACTGTGATACCATATAGAATCGTAATTGTACCCAATAAGAAAGGTGCCTATACTTCGGCGAACGTGTGGGTGGTTCTGTCTGGCACCTTATCTGAGACCCAGAGGATCGCCGTCCCAAAGAATACGTATAGTTTCGAGTACAAACATAGAAATTTAGGAGTTTTGACTACGTTAAGAATAGGGCATGATAATTCGGGTCTGTATGCCAAGTGGATGGTGGATTACATTATAGTTAGGAACGACGTAACTGGTCATACGTACAGGTAAGACAGTTTAAGAATAGTTGAATAGGTAAAGTAGAAAGCATGGTTCTTTTGAAAAGAACAATATAAATTCCAAATAGTACTGTAAAGTAAGACCCCACATAAAGTATATAGGGAAAACACGATGACACAAAATAAACTTTTTTTAACATAAAAAATGTAAAGCCTAAGGGAAGAATACTTACTTATACCCTTAAGGTATTTTACCTTTTATTATTTATTTAAAATAATTTAAACGACTCTGCATAGCACTCTTTACTTTTTTAATATTAGCTTATAAATATTGCTATTCACAATATATCTTATATCTAATGGGAGCAAGTTGTACAGCTTGATACCCAAATAATCAATTGACTTTAAAAATGTTGTGTTATTGAGTTTTGGCAGAATATATTGTTGGGCTATATTTATACATGTAGAATAATTATGATTTATTTTAAGTTTAAAGTTTGAGTTTTTATGTATAAAATGCAGGATATAAATTGAATCGACATCAAATAAATTGATATGTTTAAACAAATCTTCAGTGGGATAAAGTTTAGGTTTTTTGTATAAAATTTTTATTATCTTCTTTTGAATTATCCTTAAGGGATTAATATTTGTTTCAAAAGTACCTCCCCAAATTGGTATTGCATAACCAATTATGCTTCCCACCAGTGCAAAGTAGACAGACCTTAATGTGTGTGCATTTAGAAATTCATTAAGTTGGTAGATTTTAAAAATTACCGTTCTTAATTTAGAAATTAACATATCAATATGGGAATCCCACTTTAAATATATATCTTTTTTTACGCCTAAGTATTTAATTTCTTTTACTCTAGATATCAACCTGTTACAGTTTAGACATTTGTGTACATTGTTACAAGTATGAAGCCTAAGGAAATCCAAATCATTAGGGTAATTTGTATTATTCAAAGGAAAAGTCATAAACTTAGTTTTATCCACATTTAATGTTAATAGGTTAATGTTTAGCCAATCACAAACAATATTTAGTCCAACTTCAGCTTTACGTTTTACCTCATTCCAGGTATTGCCAGAAAATAAAAGTACAGTATCGTCTGCAAACGTTATTATTTTACCTGGAATAATAAGATCAAAAATACTGTTGACGTAGATTTGGAATAATGTAGGTCCTAGTATTGTTCCCTGAGGTATTCCATAATTGAAAGCGTTTTCGTAATCACATTGACAATTATTCAATAGTGTTTTTTGGAGGCGATCATTTAAATAGTTCTTAACGAGAGCCTCTCCAATACCCCGGATGCCATAGTGACTTAGCTTTGAAATTAAAATTTCATGAGAAACGGTATCGAAGGCCTTTGCAAGGTCTAAAAAAACCAATAAAGGTCTGCCACCCTCATTTAAAATACTATGAATCTCACTAGTTACTGCATAAATAGCATCAGTGGTCGATACTTTTTTTTTAAACCCATATTGATTTTTAGAGATTATTTTAAACCTATCTAAATGGCCCAAAATTCTACTTTTTATAGATTTTTCGAAAATTGTTGAAAAATTACTAACTAGAGAAATGGGGCTATGATTTTTCATTTCAAGTGGGTATCCAGATTTAAATATAGGCTTTACTGCAGATTTTTTTAATTGATTTGGAAAAACACCAGTTTTAAGTATTAGATTTAAAATATGTACTAGCGTCATCAAGATATATGGTTGAGTAATTTTTATCACTTCAGTTTTGATATTATCTGGACCAGAACAATTATTTTTTAAACTAGCAATATTTAACTTAATCTCATTTTCTGTTGCTGGAGAAAAGAATAGAGATTCTCTTATGTTTAAATAAACATTTTTGTCTGCAATATTTTTGTTGTTGGTTACTTTAATTGTATTTGCCATATTTGCCCCCACATTAATAAAATAAGAATTAAATACATATTTCTGGGACACTTGTACTAATAGATCCATTAGAATTTCTAATTTGATTTATGTCTTTTTCCGCTATTTTGGAATTGGTAGATTAATTTATAATTTGCCAGAGTTTTTTCGCATTATGCTTAGAATCTGTTATTTTTTGTTTATAATAATTATTATTCGTATTCTTTATTAATTTAGTGGTGTTATTTCTAACAGATTGAAAATAATTTTTTAGAATAGGGTTATCTGGATTTTTTAACAAACGTTTCTTTAATTTGTCTCTTGTCTGTATTACCCTAATTACCTCATCATTAACCCATGGTTTTTTTATTTTAAGATTCTTCTTGAGAACACGCGTCTTTGAATTTTTATTTATTAGGTATTTAAATTTATTAGTAAATAGATTAAAAGCTTTATTGACGTCTGGTGTATGTATAACTTCCGTCCAGTGTTCACGGCTTATAGAGCGTGATAAACTGTCATAGTTGATACTTTTAATTCTACATTCTAGGATCGCATTTGCTTTATTTTGTTTTTGGAAAGTTATATTTAAGATTATAGAGTAATGATCCGTTACTGAAGATTCAAGTATAAACGATTTTACATTAGGGCTTAAGTTATTATTATTGTTTATTATTGTAAAATAGTGGTCAATACAACTTTGAGACGTTTTTGTTACTCTAGTAGGTTTAGTAATATTTGGGAAATATCCAAGTGTACACAACAAATTTAAGTAGGCGTTTACAACATGATTTTTTTTATCAAGGATATCTATATTAATATCACCCAAAAATATATTAATGTCATTATTTGTTGTCTTAACAATTGTTTCTAAATCCGACATAAATAAAATGGAATCAGTTGACGGAGGTCTATAGCACATTATCAAATTAAAGCTCTTGCCATATTTGCAATAACCAATTTTAGAAAAAGTAACTTCATTCAGGCATATATGTTCAACTTTACAAGTTAAGTCCTTTTTAATATAAAAAACAACACCATCATTTTGATTAAGATTTGCTAAGTTATAGTAAAAATTAAAATTTGGAATTTCAAAATTATGAGAATATAATATAAGATTATTAGTAATAAATACGTAAAAACTCTTAAAGAGTAGTAGTGGAAACAGTTGTAGCTACTTTAGTGCTAGCTGGGTATTTTACAGTTATAAAAACCCTACGAGGATTTGGAAACAAATGAGCCAAAGTCCGAACGATTTTAGTTTTTAATATTTGCAAATATCCGGAACCATTTAGATTCCCTTAGGGGCCAGTCATCATCTGACCTATTATCGCAGTCCAAACACACAGGGCTGGAGACGTCAGTAAAAACTTCACCAACCCTTAGAAAGTGTACTTGGAGTGGTACCTCCTCAGATGAGAGAAAAAACTCCTCTATCACCTTGTTTAACCAAATAATAGAAAGAAAGATAAAATATAGAATACAAAAGAGATAGAAAAAGAAATATATAAATAATATAAAATTAAATAAAAAGATATAGAAATTATAGCTTCTAGGCCACCCTGAAAGGCCAAAGCGCAGCACCTGCACCCAACAATCTGAAATTTGAAACTAAAATATGAATTTTATGGTTTCATATGAATGGGGTGAGGACTATCTTAATATTAATGCCTGTAATGAAATGAAAAATATTGGATCAAGTTCTGAACCAAGTTGTCAAAGTCAAAGTCAAAATATGCTTTATTGTTATAACAATACAAGTTAGTTAACAAAGCTGTACAATTGAAATACTCCCCTAAAACTAAATCAAAAACATTACAGTTTAAAACATAAAAGAGTAACATAGAATTAAAATTTAAAATTTACAGTGTTAACAAGTATTTAAAAACCACGTATACAACCAAAGCTGGAGACTGACACAGCTAAAATATGTCATTATAAAATTCTAAAATACTATAATATGCCTTTCCTACCAAGATCATTTTCAGGTGACGCCTGAAAATAATCAGCGATGCGGCCTCCTTAATGCCGCGTGGCAGGTGATTGAATATTTTTTTGCCCTCGTAGAAAATAGATTTCCGCGTCAATGCTGATGTGGGAAAGGCTAGCGACCTCCAATATATAGATACACGTGACTGTGAGAATGCTCTCTCGAATAAACAAAGGTCTACATGAATCCCTAGGCTTTGCTTTGCATATATACCGAAGAGCACGCTTTTGTAATACGAAGAGGGATTGGATGAGGTCATTGCTAGCCGATCCCCAGAAACAACTTATATAACAATATCTTCCCAGCAAGACTGATGATGTGCTGTTTAAACTTGAGTTCATTGTCCATGATCAAGCCAAGAAATTGGTTATGCGTGCACTGTGTAACTGGAACGCCCCCGATTGAAATGTCCTCCAGGTCATCCCTAAAGGATAATACTTTAGTCTTATTAGGATTCAATGACAGTAAATTTGAGTCAAACCAGATCTTTAAAGCCTGGAGGTCTGTTGACAGGGTGGAGTGTAGGGGTCCGCCGCTCGTACCATGCCACAGGATTGATGTATCATCAGCGAACAGGGTAAATTTTCCCCGAATATCAAGGTCCGTCAGATCATTGACATACAGGAGAAATAGTATCGGACCCAAAATAGATCCCTGGGGTACACCCCAGGCCACTGAACCCCACTCAGAAGACGCAGAACCCATGCACACACGTTGACAACGATCACCCAAGTAAAAGGAAAACCAAGACAAAGTCACGTCCCTGAAACCATAAATTTCAAGCTTCCGCAGCAGAATCTCATGGCTTACACAGTCAAATGCCTTCGACAGATCGCAAAAGACCGCCGCAGAAACTCCACCATCATTAATCACTCGTACTCATTCCCTCTTGAAAGCCAAACTGGGACTTACTAAGTATATTATTTAAGCTAAGAAAAGACAACATTCGATGCTTAACCAGCTTCTCGATTATTTTCGACAAGGTTGATATAAGAGAAATAGGTCTAAAGTTTGCAGGTTCATCAGTACTCCCTTTTTTATGAATGGGGATTACTTTTGCAGATTTTAGGCAGGCTGAAAATATACCCAATGACCATGAGATGTTGATTGCTTGAACCACTGCCAGCAAGGCTGCAAGTTGAGGAAAATCCTAACAGACAGCCCATCCTCGCCTGATGATTTTTTATTTTTAATGGAGTGTAAAGTTTTTTTAAGCTCATCTAGATTCGTTGGTAGAAAGAAGAACGAGTTTTGGATGGAAATGTGTGTCATGTACTGAATTGGATCTCTAGATGGATTTAAATTTTTCTGAAGATTCCGGGCCGCATTACAAAAAAAAAGTATTCAAATCGTCAGGGGACACTTTCGGGCTAGCAACAGGCTGATAATTGCCCTTAAGGCGGATATCATTCACTATTCTCCAGCACTCACTTTGCCTATTAGAAGAGTTGTTAATGCGATCTGAATTAAATGTCCTCTTTGACAATCTGATCAAATGTCGATACATGGAGCGGTAGGTGCTAAAATATTGGTGAAACCATGGACAGTCCGTATACTTTCTTATTGTATGGAGTGAACGTAGATTTTTGAATGAGGTTTTAAGACCCTTTGTGAGCCAAGAACGCTTCGGCACAGTCCTTGATCTCAATTTAACTATTGGAAAAGCAACATTAAATAGGTGCAACACTTTGTCATACAGGGCTGACAGCGAATCTGGCAATTTAGGCAGATCCCCCCAATTAGTCGAATCACACAGGTCACGAAACCTATTAAAATTTCTGCCACTAAATTTTCGTCCACAACGTGGCGCAGACTTAATACGCTCCTTATTTTCTAAAATCTTACAAATAATGGCCTCGTGTTCTGACAAAGCAGCATTCTCAACAGTACAAGTTATCATATTGGTAGGGAGGTTAGAACAAATATAATCAATAGTATTGGATGAATATTGAGTAATGCGTGTTGGGGAATCCACATGCATCGACAAATTAAAGGATCTAAACAAATTACACAAGCGAAGAGCAGAAACGGAGTTTTGTTCATCATAATTAATATAAAGGTCTCTCGTTAGTATAATACGTACAGAGCAGGGAACCTCAGTTAGTAGGCTCTCCAAACCGAAAAAGAAAACATTCAAGTCAGAGCTTGGGGATCGATAAATACAAATAACATATAAGTTCTTGAGCTTGGAGTAAATGACAGAGAATTCAAACGCGACCTCGTTAAGAAGGTAATTAAATTTATCTACTCTCTGAAAAGAATTCTGTTCCAAAAACGTTTCGTGTAACAAAATCATGCTGCCCTATGAGACATTTGTGTTCTACAGAATTTGGACATAACTACATAATTTGGAAGATGGATTTCAGCCAATGCTCCGTAAGTAGTACAATATTACGGTTATTACATTCCTGCAAGTATACCGTAAGCTCAGCTGTTTTGTTTCATATTGACTGAACATTTAACAGTATTAACAGTGTTCTGCTAAATAATGGCGAACTTAACTCCAAGTAAAATTCTAAAACCTTCTAATTAAAACCAAGGAACATTAAATAAAAAAAATTAAGCCGACTTCAAAAAATGCACTAAAAAGTATAAAATAATATTTTATTTCATCTGGAAAATTTTACTGTGTAAATTCGGCTTATTATTATTCTTAATTACCTAAAAACAAAAATATATTTATGTAATAAGTCTTTTAATATCAAATACCACGGGAGTATTATGTCCTACTATCATTATTAGTGTAGCGCCGACTTCACATAGTAAAATGTTCCAGATGTAATAAAATATTATTTTTAACTTTTCGGTTTAATTTTTTTTTGTACAAATTTTTATTTCATTCTTTTTAGTTCTATTTATATGAGTTTTATTGTAAAAGTCAAGTTTAACAGATAGCCAATGGGTCTACTGCATATTATGTAACATCATTGTATAACATTTCATATTATACAATATACTTTGCTTACATTCTATTTCTTCCTGACAGAATGGTGAACGCGTGTTTGAATGAATACATTATTCCATGTAACACCGTATAAATCGTTCAAAATGGCACTATTACGCTGTTTTTAACATTTTTTTCAATATGCTTGCCAAGGGATGAGTCCAGTAACATCCTGAATATTCACTGAAAATTTCAGCGAAATTTGTCAAACTGTGGCGATGGTAATAGATGAATATACATAAAAAAATACATAGGATTGAATTGATAACCTCCTCCTCTTCTGAGGTCTCTTAATAAAATTGATAGGGCAATATCTTGAACAATCATTAACTGATGTTAAAATTATTAAAAAACCCGCTTAACAGAGAGAAGCAATTTCTCATCTAGATTTGTAATTCTTCAATATCCTAAGAAATTCAAAAACTCATCCCATTATTTATATGATAATTTTGACTTATATCGTATTATTATAATTTCACATCATTCCAGTTAGCTTAATGCTAAGTAACCTTAGTTACAATTATTTCAACAATAGTGTTAATAGTTTCGGTTGCGATGACACCAAAAAGCAAGAACTACAGTTTATGCGTCTGTGTTTGATTTAGTTTGCGTAATTATTTGTAAGTTTGTGCTTTTAAAAAACGGTTTTGCCACCCAAAATGCCAGACATAGACGAAGATGTAATTCCTGAAAGTATTTTGGAAGAAGCTGCAGCAGTCAGCTTACAGGTATTGCCCGAAAAATCCCGTCATAGATATGAAAAAAATGCAAAGTTTTTACACAATGGTGCTAGAAGAAACAGGTAAAATCTCTTAATTACTTCTTGTATTTCTAGTCTCTTTTGGCGAAAAATCTGAAACCTATGCTATGGTCAATTTTTTAAATGCTCAAATTGATCATCAAACAAAGATGTGGATATAGGTAAATATTCAAAATTAACGGCATCTTTAAAACAGAAAAACGTAGAACACCTTCCAAAAAAAAGTTTTTTCAAAAGTTAAGAGTGCAAAAAATTTTTGCAAAGCACCTGATGATGTCTATTTGTTAATTAAAGTTGCGACCATTATTGGATTGGCAGGTGCATGTCGTCGCGAAGATCTTACTAAATTAACCATTGATAACATTGAAGACAAAGAGACCGTACTAATCTTCAAAATTCCGGATACAAAAATTCATATTTTCAGAACATTGTAATTGATGGAGATGCAGTTTACCTTCAGCTTTATAGGAAATATATAGCTCTACATCCTTCGAACACACCTCATCGTTTTTTGTAAACCACAAACAGGAAAATTGCACAATACAGTGTGTGGGGATTAATACATTTGGGAAGATGTTATCCAATATTGCTAAATACCTAGGATTGCCAGATCCAGAAATGTGCGCCGGTCACAGGTTTCGACGATCTTCCGCCACAATGTTAGCTGATTCAAGGCAGGATAAAAGGCACGGCAGATGGAAATCCACTACCGTTGCAGAAGGCTACTTTGGAAGACTCAATAAAGAACAAAAAACAAGTTGCAAATACATTTTTTATCAAAAAGAAAGTTGAAGGTGAAGCTGTTTCATTTCCATGAACAAGTAGTACAACTTATTATAAATAGTGTTTAGAATTGACATCTTCTCTGTAATGTAAACAATCCGATAAAATGTACATTCAATATAAAGATCATCTTGGCTAAAAAAAAAAGTATTTCATTTTGTAATAGTTATTGATTAAAAAAAAATTACAGAAAATGACAAGATGTTACATAACATAAATTATTAATTAAAAGTAATTCAACAATTTTTTCATAGGTTTACTTGCGGAAGATGGTTAGGTCGAGGTATAGACGACGGTTCCACAGAACGACTTTTAGTTGGCAGTTTCATGTCGCTGAAAAAAGAAGAAGAAGAAACCAGATCTACTGGAAGTCTAGGAAGGAGCACGCCGAGATCTAGATCTCCAGCTCCTTCGCCCAGACCTGAACTAAAGGCATCCGAATTACAATACATGTTGGGTTAGTACAGTTTCTACAGTTAAATACAGGAATATACAGACTCGACACTAACAACAGTAAAGTAAGTATGTCCAGTTGAGATAGTAAATTTCCCACTGAGTTTCCATAGGTGTCGGTTCTGTATAGCTGTGTTGACTAATATTTAATTTTGATTTATAGCATGATATATCATAATTTTCAAATTGTTATTTTCTTAAACTTTTTGTCATGTACAAGTAAGTGTTTTTATTTAATTCATCTTAAATCTAGTAATTGACTGGTGCTAACGTGTGCTACTTTTCACAACTAACAGTTTCCATTAATAAAACCTATTTAAACGTTCTACAACTCTATCATATACGAGGGTGGTCTGAAAAGTTTCTGACCTAACAAAGATACAAGACATTGTTTCTTAAAATTTATATTTATTTTTCTACATAGTCTCCTTGTGACTCTACACACTTCTCCCAGCGATGTTCCCATCTCTTTAACCCGTCCAAATAGAACTCGGCGTTTTTCTTTTCAAAATAATTGTTTATGAAGGTGATTGCCTCCTCATTTGACGAAAATCTCTGTCCTCCGAGCGCAATTTTTAGATGAGGAAATAAAAAAAAATGCTTGGGGCTAGATCTGGTGAGTAAGGCGGATGGTTAGGCAGTTCAAACTGTACTTCGTGGAGTTTCGCATGGCAACCGCTGAAGTGTGAGACGTTGAAGCGTTGTCTCGGTGAAATAGGATTTTCTTTTTCAGTAAATGTATTTGATTGTCGTAGGTGTATTTCCTTTCAAAAACAAATAATTAATGACAGCTCGATACTCGATTTTTTTCGTTTTCACAAAAACACATCGACTCACTCAAACCACTGTCGAATAACAACTGCACGTCCAAAATGGCTGAAACTTTGGTGAGTACCTGTCAAAAGATGCACAACTACATTCCCTAGCTTTTGTTGACGAGTGCTGCCATCTTCACGCTTAGGTCAGAAACTTTCCAGACCAGCCTCGTACGTCATTCACAATTTATATGCTAAAATGCATAAATATTTCCATCTTTTTTCCATTCTTTCTTTCGTCTCATTGAGATCTCGGAAACTATAAGAGATACTAAGTCGGTTAAATTAGAGCAAAGTTGCGCAATTTCATGCCAATCAAAATACTGCCTTAACAGTTCGAAAATTCCGAATACTTCCGAAGATATTCGAAAATGAGTTTCGACAATTCCATGAGGATTTTCGTCTGCCCCAAATCGGCTTCGTCAGTGAAAAAAAAAACAAATATCAGCGATTCCGTTTTTATTTTTTTCTGACTCTATTTGAACTGATATGACAAAATAAATTCCACATTCTACATACAAGATGGCGCTGCTAGATTTTCAATCCGATGTTTCGTTTCTTCGCAACCATCATCAACTTTGTTTTTTAAATAGGCAAAAAAATCAATTTTATGCTTAATTAACTTTAATTTAAATTCTAAATTCAATGACAACACACTTGACTTATTTCCGACGTTCCAAGCCGAAATTCCATCGTCAATTCTAGTTGCTGATGATGGCGATAGAACGAAGCGTCCGTTCAAAAGCTTGATGACGCAGTCTTGTAGAGAAGAAAAAATGGCAATGGCAATATTTCTTCTTGGTTTTTCAAGACCTCCATGCCAAATTTTTGTCAAGTCTTGCAAAATAGGAAAAATGTGGCTGTTGCCTTTCCCACGATAGCGATTTCAAGAACGGATGGCGATTTGCTGATGCAGATTCCCAGGCCCGAAGTTAACATACATTTAATCATTTTTATGTAATTCATTCTCATCTTTAAGCTCTTACTGTTAAGACATATTTTTGAAATAAAATTGTTTTTTAAAAAAACATTTTTACTTCAAAGTATTTAAGTCGCGAAAGGCATTTTTATTAATAACACAAATCGAGAATAATCAAGACTCAAATAAGTAAAGAAAAACGTCAAAATACTCCTGCCATTTTGAAACAAAAGAAAATTCCATGGTTAAATATTTATGACACTATGCAAATATTGCTATTGTAGAACAAGACAAGGACAACTTAAAAAAAGTAATGTTTGTTTTAATCTATTTTTTCTTGATAAATGCTCATATTAAGTTATGGTAATTACAAACATAAATTCTAACAAATGATTTTTTTTCTAATATTACTAAAACAGACCAAAATAAATTTTAGTTTTTCATAGTAATTTTTTCTTCTCTACAAGATGGCGTCACCAGGCTTTGGATCGGAAGTTTTGTTCCATCGCCATCATCAGCAACCAGCACTGATGATGGATTTTTGGCTCGAAACGTCGGATATATGTCAAATGTGTTATGTCATTGAATTTAGAGTTTGAATTAAAGTTAATTAAGAATAAAATGGATTTTTTTGCCTGTTTAAAAAACAAAGTTGATGATGCTTGCGAAGAAATCAAACGTTGGTTTGAAAATCTAGCAGCGCCATCTTATAAAGCAGAAAAAGTAACAATGAGAATGTGGAATTTATTGTCATATCACTTCAAATAGAGTCAGAAAAAAATAAAAACGAAATCGCGAATATTTCTATTTCTATTATAATCTTTCTATTCGAGCTATTTCAGAATTCGTATAAATTGTCATTGTAAGAGAGTATTTAAAACAGTTTTACACTTTACAACTCTTACTGTTGACACAACTTACGATTTGAAATACCAGATGTCAAAATCATTAAAACAAAAGATTATCCAAATAAAGCAATAGCCTACTAGAGACCATTTTAAAGAAATTAGTTTCACCTAGCTAATTACAGAAAATCGTTTTCTATTTTTCTTCTCGATAATGGTTGGATATACGAAAATACAAGAGGACAAAAAGTTTCTAGACAAGATAGAAAAATGATTTTGTTTTTTAGAATCTACCAACGGCTCACCGCAAAAAAGTTCAGGGGAGAAGAGAGCATGACCCCTGAAAAAATATCACCCTGTAGATTCTCACAACCGTTTGACATTTGCAATCATGAAACTCCTGTTGCGTAACCTTATTCCAAAATTTGAGGTAAATACCTCAAAAATTTGCAGGAACTATAAAGAAAGGACTAAAAAAATATTGAAATTGCATCACCCTGTAGATCGGTAACGAAGCGTTTGCGGACCTAAGTTTATTTGAAATTTCAGTCCTAAAATAAACCAAACCTTCCGTTTGTACCTGATATTATATTTTGTGTCGAAAGAAGCTAGACAATTTTTATATAACATGCTCAGTGTAAAAAATATAACAATTTTCCCGATATTTAAGGTATCATATCCAATTTTTGTTGACTTCACGCTTGAAACACGCTTTATAAAAAATCCATGACTAGTAGAAACAAATGAGGCACATGTTTGTATCTTACTATTCTATAATATCTTCAAAGATGTGTTAAAGGATAAATAAAAATATATTGCATCTTAGTATTTGGATAATAACATTTTTTTCCTTTCTATTGGAACATTATAAAACAAATTAGATAGGAACATTGATTTTATTAGGTATCGATTTATCATAATGCTTGTTTAAAACTTAAAAAAAAATTATATTTTAGCTTATCTATTTAGAAAGTTTTGCCTAACTTTTTCCGTAGATTGTAAAAGTTTAATGAAATATAGCTCATTACATTTTATATAAAAAACATTTTGATAGTTCTATTATATACCTTTTTTTATTTAATGTTCAATTATTTTTTTCGAAAATAAATTTGAATTCTTCATAAAAATCTCAATTAATTTTATATTTAACATTTTTTGTATGCCTGTAACAACGAATATATAAAACATTTTTACTCTTATTTAAATCACCCTGTACTTAGTTTGTCAGTTTAAAAAATCTTTCTGGACATATTTGTTATATTCGATTTAATTAATTTAAATTTTTTTTCTCAATCCTAACAACTTTAATATATCTAGGCGACTGTGTTAACAGTATTGTCAAATGGCGATATATGAGAAACTCTGAGAGAAACACAACACTAACGGCCCTACTGTGTAGTGAAGATGGCTTGGTTCACTGTCTGGAAAACGTTTTCCTTCTGGGTTTCAAATCTGCAAGAATGTTTGTTGGAAAGAACTATTTGTGGGATTATTTTGGTAAGTCTAATGGTATTCTATTCCCAAGAAATATCGATAATATGAAAATTAATCCAGATTATACAAAAATCTCATACAATAAAATGTTTCTGGTTTCTGGTCATATTTTTAAGACATATGGTCCATGCTTTTTTATTCTACATTTTAAAAATCCTCAAACAATTTATAATAAATTTTATTTTTATATGTTTAAGAATAAGTGAGATTGTTTTTTACCTTGTAGTTCTTACTATTTTTCAGTACGAGTAAAGGATCAGTTCGAACAAAATCTCCTGGATGAACTTTCTGGAAACAAAACCGCCAGTTTGGAAAGGAACCACCAGGAAACCGTTGCAGTTTGGAGATGCTACTGCCACCTTATTGATGAGATCAGGCACACCAGTAAGAATTTGGGAAAAGACGGCAAATTTCAGTTGTTTATTTGTTTAGGTGTAAGGTAAGTAAAATCGATCCAATTGTGAAAGACGATGGAAAAATTATATCTCTTAAAGGAACTTTTTGGCTTTTCTCGGCATATAAAAAATATGTAATCTACATTAAATTAAAAAACGTTAAAACTAATTCATTTCAACATGTTGACTAATCTATCAAGCATAGTTTTAAATACATATATTAACAACAATTGGTCAACTAAAAAATCATAGTTTTTGGGATTAGACTGTGTTAATTGGGAAGTTCTGTCTGACGTTTCGCCTTCGATTGCACGAGGCATCTTTACACCACGAGATCTAAAAACTGAATGAGCAGGAAGAGATTCAGACGGGTTTTTATACCAGACTTGTGCTCACCGAACCGTGACCCTGTGTTAAGATCGGTTTCCACGTGTGATGCACGCCTTAACCTGTATGTGTGTTGACATTTTTTGTATATTTAAATATTTCAATACATTCTCTAATTTTTCGTTTATAAAATCCTGGAACCGACGCTGGATTACATTTATAATATGGCCAGTGAGATGCTGCTGTTAAGCTACAGCAGACTCAACAATTTGTTTCTTTTTAATACATCGTTCATGTTCCTTAAGTCTAGTTAATACTGAGCGTCCTCTTTCTTCCATATACGTTTCTCCACAGGAACAAGGAGTTTTATATACTCCTTTTGTTTGTAAAGGTACAATATAGCATTGTTCAGTCTTCTTATGCGTATTTTAGATTGTATGGATGAAAAAACTGACCAATATATCTTCGATGTAGAATCACTATACACAAATGTTCCTATCAACGACTCAGTTTCTATTATATCAGACATATTGGAAGATAATAATCTTGATAAACACTTAATAGACCTAGTGGAAGCTTGTCTTACATCTACTTGTTTCATTTTTGAAGGAACTTTTTTTTAACAAATTTCAGGAGCAGCTATGATATCTCCTCTATCACCTGTGGTATCGAATATCTTTATGGAAGCCTTTGAGGATATTGCTCTAATATCCACCTTAACAACATCATAATATCAAGTTTACAATAGAAATTGAATCTAATGGAACCATTCCCTTTCTAGATGTATGTGTTCAAAGAAGAAAAATGGTACATTCTGTGTATAGAAAACCGACGCATACAAATACAATCGGGGGCGTTCCAGTTACACAGTGCACTCATAACCAATTTCTTGGCTTGATCATGGACAATGAACTCAAGTTTGAACAGCACATCATCAGTCTTGCTGGGAAGATATCTGCGGGTTGTTTTGCCATAAGGGTCACAACTCAGGAGCTTGGTGCAGCGGTTGGTAGATCTGTGTACTTTGCTCTAATTGAATCACGACTCCGGTATGGAATCTGTTTCTGGGGATCGGCTAGCAATGACCTCATCCAATCCCTCTTCGTATTACAAAAGCGTGCTCTTCGGTATATATGCAAAGCAAAGCCTAGGGATTCATGTAGACCTTTGTTTATTCGAGAGAGCATTCTCACAGTCACGTGTATCTATATATTGGAGGTCGCTAGCCTTTTATTCAAAAATCGTCATAAATTTACAATAAGAAACCCCAGATATGTTACGCGGCAGATAAACAATTTACACCTGCCTATTCCCACATCAGCATTGACGCGGAAATCTATTTTCATGAGGGCAAAAAAATATTCAATCACCTCCCACTCGACATTAAGGAGGCCGCATCGCTGATTATTTTCAGGCGTCACCTGAAAATGATCTTGGTAGGAAAGGCATATTATAGTATTTTAGAATTTTATAATGACATATTTTAGCTGTGTCAGTCTCCTGCTTTGGTTGTATACGTGGTTTTTAAATACTTGTTAACACTGTAAATTTTAAATTTTAATTCTATGTTACTCCTTTATGTTTTAGACTGTAATGTTTTTGATTTAGATTTAGGGGAGTGTTTCAGTTGCACAGCTTTGTTAACTAACTTGTATTGTTATAACAATAAAGCATATTTTGACTTTGACTTTGATATTTTAATGCAAATTCCCATCACCATCCAGCACAAAAGAAATCGGTCATTAACTCACTAGTATTCTGAGCGATTTCGATTTATGATCGAGATGCTCTAACATCGGAAACATCGAAAGTGACTGAAGCTCTCAGAGGAAGTGGCTATTGCACTGAAGATATTACGCGTTCAATTAAAAAGATATAGTAATCCAATTCCGCCAAAGGAGAAAAATATGAAGCAACCGTTAGATAATGTTGTTCTTCCCTATATACAACATACAGACTACAAACAAAACATGACGATTACTTCGGCGATCCAACATGCGTATAATCTTCCATACACATAAGAAGATTGGACAATGCTTGCGATCCCCGAAAGATATTGTATATTGAGAAGAAGTATATAAAATTTCGTGCTCCTGTGGAGAAGTGTATATGGGAGAAACAGGACGCTCAATATCAACTAGACTTAAGGAACATGAACGATGTGAACAAATTGTTCAATCTGCTGTAGCTGAACACCAGCATACCACTGGCTATATTATAAATGTAAAGCAAACCAAGGTTCTAGCATCGGTTCCAGGATTTTATAAATGAAAAATTAGAGAATCTATTGAATTATTTAAACATAAAAATTTCAATAGGGATATGGGTTACGGACTAGATCAGACGTGGAAACCGATCTTAACACAGGGTCACGGTTCGGCGAGCACAAATCGGGTATAAAAGCTCGCTTGAATCTCTTCGAGCCCATTCAGTGTTCACATCTCGTGGAGTAAAGATCCCTGAAGATGCCTCTTGCAATAGAAGGCGAAACGTCGGATAGTAAGTCCAAATTCACACGGTCTAATCCCAAGAACCATGATTTCTTAAAAGTGCTTTTTATGCAAAAAAATAAGTGATTATAAAACTGTTGAGACGGATTCGTGATTCAAAATAATAAATAAAATATTCAAAAGTAAAAAACACACAAACTTTTTTGTCGAAGGTGATACCTTAGTTCTAGGTCCGCAATGAAGGTACCTGAGGAACGGAACTGCAACAAAACTAGCTTTTTGAACGTTTCGGCGGAAACTTTACCTTACCTTTACCCTTATCTTCAGCAACCAGAAAATTAAGCTTCTAGTTTTATTAATAAGAAATTTAAATTTCAATGTCAATCTAAAGGTGATATATTTATCGTTTGAATAAGGTGAAAAATGAGTGTACACAATAAATATTACACGTTTCGATTGGCATTAGAAAATTTCAGTTTTCTAGTAAATTTCTTATTTATAAAATAAGTTATTTGGTGCCTTTTGTTTTTCTTTTTATTTCTTGCTGAAGAGGGTGGTAAACTTTCCACTGAAGCGTCAAAAGAACTATTTTGGCAGTTTCGATCTCAGGTACCTTCATTGCAGATCCAGAACTCAAGCATCAACTTTAATAAAACATAGTAAAATAAGCGACATTTTGTATAGGTACCCAGCATCCCGTATAAAAATGGAGTGGAATATTTTTGTTATAATTAAATGTATTTGGTAAACAAAAGTCGGCGTGAATGTTAGTTTAAAATTTGGGCTGGGTTCGTGAAATTTATTCTACTTTTCGATCGCTGTTCATTTTTGCCCTCCTAAACGCATTCGAGAAGATATTTGCAAATTTCTGAATTCCCGTCAGATTAAAAAAATCCGTTTTGTCAAAAAACTTTTCCTGAAAAGTTTTCTTAAAAATACAAAATGTGTGTATTTTTTTTCAAACTCGTTTTTACCCTATTTCTTGACCGAAGACAAAAAAAATGTAAATTATGTTTGTTAGCAAAAATATGGACCTTTTGACCTGCCCAATTGTTTTTATCCTAGGAGATACCGAAGCGCAGGTACGAAGGCTCAAAACCAAGCAAAAAAATTCAGCTACTTCCGCCATTTTGATTTTTTTAGGCAAATCTAATTAATAATAAAATACAGACGAATCTTTTAATTCCTCCGTCATGAAAATCAATCCAGGCGTTTAGCCTGAAAGTGGTTACAAACAATGGTACATACTTAAATACATGTATTTTAAACACATTACACTCCTTTGCATACACAGTCGGATCTTTTCCTTTTAATGTTTTTGTTGCTGCATCTAAAACTATCGTAAGAAAATTAAAAATGAGTTGGATGCGTATATATTTTTGTATGTATATATTTTTAGAGAGCATTTGCTGCATAGGATGTTAGTGCCAATGTCGTCCTGTAGAGTTACCCAGGAAATGTATGAAGAAAATTCCTTCCTCCGGAAAAGAGGTCTTCTTACGTTTCTCACTCAGATATTAGCGCCGTTAGATGAGTTGGACGTAGTTTTAGAAAACTCAGTTACTCATGGCATAACCTCCCCTTCCTCTCACGTGTAGGGGTAAGAAAATATAATGTTCTTCCTTTTATTCAGGGTGTTCTGTGTAAAATTAGATATCGACGTTTAAATGATGTTCAGCTGCTCCTGGTCGAAATATTACTTACTTATTTCTTTAAAAATTAAGACTGTATTTGTGTATTCTGAAATGGTTATAAAATGTTTTTTCCTCAAGTAAAAGGAAATATTTTGTTTAATATCCTAAATAGGCCACATGACCATTTTTTAAATGTAATTTTAACCGATAATTAGTTATTGAAGTTTACGAGAATGCTTTGAACAATTATTTTTTTACACAATCCTAAAAGATTTTGGAGTTTTATCTTTAACAAACCAAACGACTTTTCTATAATTCTCCAGTTTGACCGTAAAAATAGAAACGAAAATTGCATTTTTTCTTTTAGGGTTGACAGATAAAATCTGACAATTGACAGAAATATTATAGCATTTGATAGAAAAATTATGGGAAATACAGGAAAATTTCTCAGATGGCAGCACATTCTCGTGTTGTGGAATTAACACAACAATAATTTATAAAATGTATCTTTCGATTGATACATTTTTCCTGTCAATTGACATATATTTTCTGTCAACTGACAGTCATTTTCAGTCAGTTGACAGATTATGTTTGATCAAAATACAAGAGTTCTAACCACATTAACCACAACTTGTTAGATTCTGGACGCGCGTTTCGCTTATCAAGTTAGCATCATCAGCGGATGATATAAACTAAAGTAATTTATCCTAACCGAGACTATTTATAGCTAAATGTGGTCACACTTGGTTTCACTCGACTGCACCGTTGTCAAGTAAGCAATAGAGTGGACTATAGGGAATAGGCTCTCTGTCTTTATTTAGTGCTTTCTTACCACATTTAACTATTTCTATACTTTCAAATGCATCCAATAATCTGTTATTAGATACATTTTTAATTAACTCAAGATTATTTATTATTAATGTTTATGAAGCGTTAAGTTTGCCCAACATATTTAGATTGCAGTCATTGCAGCTAATTTTATAGATGCCACTCCTCTCGTTCGAGCCGACTTTGTCTTTAGGGTTTCCAAGAAGATTTTTCAAACTGCTCTCCGTTTTGTAGGCTACTCTAAAACCTACGTTTTTAAATATTTTTTCTAGACCTCTCGTATATCTGGGATCACATGGGATTACTATGAACTTATTGGGAGACTCGAGTGCTTGAAGAGTAGTTGCATATTTAGACATTTACTTATGCTTATGTCTATTTACTAATTTATGTAAAAAATAATCATTATATCCATTACTTTTAGCTATATTTTTAATCCGATTCATTTCATTGTTTCATTTCATTTCATTTCATTTCATTTATTTCATGTCAATCACACAAAAGGCTTACACATGTCAAAATACAAATTTAGAACTAGTCTTAAGATGTTAAAAAAGTTACTAACAATTATATTAAAATAACAAATGTAGACATAAAGATAATTAATTAAAACATTTAAATTGAGATTTTTACTAATACTAAGGCAAAAACAAATACTTATTTAAAACTAGAATGGTCCTGACACTAAATGATATTAAATAACAGAATTAAATAAAATAAAATAATATAATAGCCTAGACATTATATGGTTCCAACAACAAGACATACATTTTAAAATCTGAATGCTAAAAATTCATGGAATGAATAGAAACAATATTCGATTAGAATATTTTTTACTTTCCTGTGGAATTGATTAAAATCTAGGGTCCTGATACCCTCTGGTAAAGCATTAAAAAACTTAATCGCCCAATATCCAGGCCCATCTTGACACCTCCTCAGACGCCAGTATAGAGGCACCAGATTTCCTCTTCCCCTGGTGTTATGATGGTGTACTTGGTCGTGGGTTTGAAAATTGTTTCTCTTAACAAACAACAGGTTCTCCAGGATATACAGTGAAGGCACAGTAAGGACTCTCAAAGATATGAAGGCCCCCCTGCAGTCATCCCTGTACCCCAGCCCCGTCATGATTCTTACTGCTTTTCTCTGCAGACCAAACAACCTACGAGCCCCCGAGGAGTGTCCCCAGGCTAAAATCGCGTAGGAAATATGCGAGTGAAAAACAGCAAAGTATGCCGTTTTTTAAATTTCTACTGAAGTACAGCCTGCAAGGTTTCTCAAAGCAAATAACCCCTGCGCTAGTTTTTTGGCGACTTCTCTGGTGTGAACATTCCATTGTAATATTGGATCAAGAGTTACTCCCAGAAATTTCGCCTGTTCGTCAGAATCAACACATCCTTCACGGTTACATAATGAGAAGATCATTCGCTTCGTTTTGTTTGTATTAAGAAGCAACCTATTTGTGCAGAACCAGAGCTCAGCCTTCGACTGTGCAGTCACAGATCCATCCCGTGCGCCCTCCAATGTATCCGCAGTAAAGGAGATAGTGGTGTCATCAGCAAAGAGAGTACAGTGCATCGGAGCCTCCACTAATGGTTAGTCATTGATGTATATTAAAAAGAGGATTGGGCCCAGGATGGAGCCCTGAGGGACACCGATGCCCACCCCTCTCTCTGCCGAAGCCACCCCACCATGTCTCACAATCTAACATCTGTTGTCCAGATATGAGCCTATAAGGCTGATGCTACCGCCTCCAAAGTTGTAAGCACGAAGCTTTTGCAGGAGGATGCCATGGTCCACACAGTCAAAGGCCTTGCTCAAATCACACAGAAGAACCGCGGTGTACTGCTTTCTGTGAAAGGTCTCCATAATGACTGAGATCAAGTCCAGACCACCCAAAACAGTGTTTTTACCCTGTCGAAAACCAAATTGATACCTTGAAAATAGACCATAGTTTTCAAAAAAAATTGTTAGTTTTAGGGCCATGCATTTTTCAAATATTTTGGATATTATCGGTAGGAGTGATATCGGCCTATAATTTTCAGGGAGATCAGGGTTTCCTTTTTTAAAGATTGGTATCACTATGGCTTTTTTCAGCACATCAGGGAATATGTTGTGTTTAAAGCAGTTGTTTATCAATTTAGTTAGAGGTAACAATATAACATTTTTTATAGCTTTAATTAATTTTATATTTAGACCAAAAATATCATTACTCTTTTTATTTTTCATACTGTTTATTACATCACGGACCTCATTGAATGTAACTTCCGAAAAGGTAAATTTATTACTTGAGGGAGCAATTGAGTGTAAATAATCAATGGGATTTATGTTACTATCTGGGATACTCCTCGCTATACTCTCAGCTATGCTAGAAAAAAAGTTATTGAAATCATCAGATGTTAATATAGTACCTGGTGATGAACCCTGTGTCTTACCTCTATGCCCGTTTATGATGTTCCAGATGGTTTTGGTTGGGTTACTTGAATTACTTATTAAATTATTGTTTGCGGCAATTTTAGCCTTCCTAATCATATTCTTGTATAGTATTCTATATCTCTTACATTCCTCCTCACTCACACATCCATACTGCCTGTTTAAGTCTCTTAGAGTATTCACCTGTTCACGCATAGCTTTCAAATCTTCACCAAACCATGTGATATTATTGGACTGGTCAGATCTTACCTTAAAAGTTCTCTCTGGGAATGAGTTGAGGTAGGCCTGTTCTAAAGTTTGTATGAATTTACTGCATTGCTGGTTGGCATCAAGGTTGTCCGAAGTCAGAAATTCCCAAGATTCATCAGCTAAACTGTTGTGAAATGCAAACAGGCCCCTTTGTGTAATAGGTCTGCATACCTTTCTACTATAGACAAAATTAGGTGCTTGGTAAAAGAGAAAGTGGACAATTTGTCCCTTATGATCAGACATACCAGTCTCAATCACTCCAGAATCACAAACATCGAGTCCTGAGCTCACAAACACATTATCAAGACAGGAGTCTCCCCGAGTAGGCTCGCATGTTGTCGGCCCCAGTCCAAAGCTGTCCATTAGGTCACATAGGTGTTCCGTGGCACCATCTGCTGTGTTAAATCGAACATTAAAGTCTCCAGCTATTATGACTTTCTATTAGGACCAAGTTTTGTCAGAATACCCTCTAGCGATGCCAAAAAGGTGTCAAAGTGGCCTGAAGGTGACCTATATATAGCTAATACACAAACATTAAGTTCTATACAGTGAACAAGACAATACTCAATACATTTATCAATATTAATATTAAAACCTAAGTCCAGCATATCAACATCTAGAACACATTTAACAAAAATTGCTGTGCCACCTCCTACGCAGTTCTGTCTTGAGGAAAAACTTGCCAACTTGTACCCCTGAATCTGTAAAATCTCCATTTCATCCTTTGTTAGCCAGTGTTCTGACAGGCAGAGAATGTCAATATTCCTATCAACAATAAATGCTTCAAGTTCATCTACCTTTTTCCTGAGCGACCTAACATTAATATGAAGAACTTTTAGTTTTTTCGCTGGTTTTGTGCCTTTCCCTGGCGCTGTATGTTCTGAAAATGGTTTATTACAACTCCCTTTGGCCACAGGTCAGGGCACAAGTATTTCTCCCCCTCTTCACTTGGCACAGAAAGTCTAAAGGAGCTATAGTAATTGTCCTTTTTTGTCTTCATTTTCTCGCAGCTCATGTTTTTATTCAGCGAATGTTTCCCTAGGAAAGACATTACGTTCTCAGAGGTTACTTCTGTGGCTAGTCCTGACAAAAACAAAAATGTTATTTTAGCTGCCGATTTTAGGGTAGTCACACTTTCATTAGTACCTCTAAGAGGCTCTGGTCGGTTTGCTACTCTGTGAAAGTTTGCAGTTTTATTTCTTGTATTCGTCTTGTTTACACGTTTTGCTGATTTTCTGTTTCTAACCTCAATCCATTCGTTTTCTTTGTCATTTTCCGTAGAGCTTGGCACCGGATCGATTTGCTTTAAAACGCCGTTATCGATATTGGATTTAGTGGCGTCATTTTGATTTTTAGAATTTATGGTCTGGTCGCTAAAATCCTCATCAATATTTGACATTGATTGCTGTTTTTCAGGATTCATTTTTTCGGAGTTACAAACAGTAGTATTATCGTTGCTCACGTTTCCAATAGATGTTGCTGGCTTTGTAGATTGCACAACAGGTATTTTTTCATGTTTTTTAAGCTTTTTTTCGAGAGCATTTACCTTCTCCCGTAACAACTTGCAATTTTCTTCCAGAATTTGGTTCTTCCCTTGTAGTTCCTTCACTAGGGTTCTAAGAAGCTCGATCTCCACAGATTCTTCAGCTGCTATGATAACACTTTCTCTCCTAACCTTCTCGGCTTCATGAACACATTCAGTGGTTTTTTGTTCGGCTGCTTGTTCCAAACAAGCCGGATGATACAAATTACTACACTTTTTACAATTCGCTATATTTACCACTTTCTTTTTGCAATGTACACACAATGTTACTATTTTTCTTTCGGCTTTTTTGGGAGCCAAATTTTCGTCCAACTTGTCAGTGTCTGCCATCTTACTCGAACAATGTTAAAACGTTCTTTACTTAATGGATAGTTGACTAACCTATGGGTTAAAAAGTGAAATGCTACCATTTTGTGTTCACGGCAATGAAATGAGCCGGATGTTATATACCTATCAGTATTAGTAATTTTCCTATAAATATCAAACTCTAATTTATCGTTATTTGTAATAACTAACGTGTCGAGAAAAGGTAATTGCCCATTGTTCTCCTTTTCGTACGGAAAATTAATGGAAGGATATTTATTGTTTAATGTTTTCAAGAAAGTGTCCAAATTTTCTGTTTTAGTATCAAAAATAGCAAATATATCTTCTACGTATCTATACCACACCCTTGGGAAATACTTGAATTCTTTTTTGAATTGGGTTTCTAATCTGCCCATAAACAAATTTGCAAGGAACGGAGATAAGCAATTGCTCATCGCAGTTCCCTCAAGTTATTTATAATATTCATTGTTGAACTGAAACAAAATTTTGATTCATACATAATTTTGTGAGAAGCAAATATTCATCAATAATTTCTCTCTTCAAATTCAAGTGGTTCCTTTAGGTATTCTAAAGCTAGTAGTATGGGTACATACACTAGGAAACAATGAGCTTACATCAAAAGATATTAAAATTTCACGTTTTAAGTGAACATTCTTAATTTTATCTAAGAATTCTAACGAGTTAGTAATCTCTAAGTTATCGTAGGAGATATTTAATTTGCTGAATTCTTCTACTAACCATTTTGAAATATTGTGGTGATCCAACAGCCGAAACAGTAGGTCTCATGGACTTCCCATGTTTATGGATTTTGGGAGGGCAATACAGTTTAGTTAACTGTGGGTTATTATGTGTTTGTTTGAATTTTAGTTTATGGGACACAAGGTTTTTACACTCTATTAAGGTACTTTTTACTTCTGTTATCATTTATGATAACGGGTTTTTCTCTGTTAAATCGTAAGGGCCAGTTTGAATCAAATTGTCTACTCTTTCAAAATAATCTGATTTGTTAGATTATGTTTGTCAATTGTCAGATTTGATCTGTCAAACGTAGATTTAAAAAATACTCGCGTGGCATTACCAAGCCGTGGTATAAATATGAGTAACTAATTTTCTTTTATTTTTCTCTAAAAACATATAATTATTTGGCAATTAAATTCTCCAGAATAAGAATAACTTCAAATTTATTGAATCTGGCATACCATAAATAATATATCAAATTAATTTTAGAAAATTAAATCAATTTAAAAAATAAATGAATTTTATGTTTAAAGAATTTCCAGTGCAAGAAAAATTAGGCATTTTCAATAAGCCTGGAGTCCTATTTGTTTTATTCCCTTCAAACACGAAATATATTGTGAAGTAAAAGGTAAAATTTACAAAAAAAAAGTGGTTTCCCTTCCTGTTTGATTTTTATCACTATTCAGTGCATGACACTGGCCTGGTTTTATTAAAAATAGAAGCTTCATATAGGGATTTTCTTTTCAATAGGGTTGGCTCAAGAAAAAGATTTTTTTACGTGTACTCTTGAATTTACCGAATAATAATCATAGCTAGTTCAAAAGTATCTTAAATAATGTTATTTTTTCTATTTTACAATCATAAAGACGTTTGTTCTATACGCAAAGTCGTGTCGTACTGGCCCTTTTTTTGACAATATTTTTTTCTCTATAAAGTGGCAATTCTGAGGCACGGCCACCTCGAATTTGAAACTAGTCACGTCTCAAAATTTAAAAACAAAAATGGCACGCATATAATTGTTACTTGTCATGGATCCTTACCGACCTGAAAATGTCTAACAGTAAATAATTATTTTAGAAAATATTGCTTTATTTAAATATAGTGTACAAAATAGAAAAATAGTATAAATACTCGTTACATAAGACATTTAAAACTCGTGCTAGAAAATTGCAAATTGAATTTAAACTTTCCGTCTTAATTTGAAATATTTCACATCAGAATCATAGTGTGTGACCTTAAAAATCGTAATTACACACCGGCAAATTTAAAGGAACGAAGATAAATTCAAAACTTCTGGCTTTGCCCTAACAAATTTGAACAAATCACTGAAAATGAAAATATATGAGGCAAAAGATACTACATGATCTTGCAGGGCATCCCTTATATACCTATCTGCCGTTAAAGTGCCACCATGATTAGCACCAACTTGCTGCCTCTGTCTGCTACCCCACACCATAATTGAGCCTCCACCGAAAAGGACAGTAGGAACGAAAATAAACTGTTCATGTATATACTCTCCTGAAAGATGACACAATTTTTCCCTACTATCAACTGGATTTACTCAGCTCACATCCATGAACAAAACAGGACCCCACTGATCTTCATTCATATTTTGGTTTCTCGATTAAAGGCTTATCGTGCTTATCGATAGGTATACCTGTCGATAGTTCATTGCTACCTATGAAATTATTACAAACAATTGTTAAAGAGCAAAAAAAAATGTAATCCGTTTATCCATAACTATCGATGTTCTTGGCTACCTGTCGATATTATTAGCTGCCTATCGATCTCATCCGATACCTATCGACATTATCGCACGCCTATCGACATTTATCGATATATCGATATTTTTAGTTGCCTATTATTATTCGATATGTCGCTGACCTATCATTATATCGAAAAATACCCATCCCTAGTCGAGCTACTTAGTGACGGTCTCGGGAGTTGTGGGTTTTTTTTGTCCTATGCGTCCTATAGTCTTTTAACTGTATTCTCACTTATCCTGATTTCACGAACTTCTATTTCGGAGTATTTGCAATAAATCGATAATTTCTGGTCGTCGTTGAGCGTTTTCTGGCGTGACCTCATCTCCTCGCATATCATCCAGTTTACTCCAACATGTAACATTACGATGGTTCTTCGATTTTGACTTTCATCATAACAATTCTAACATCACTGTAAGATCGACCAATTTCGATCACTCCTGCAGCACTAACTATATCAATCCGTGCTAAGTCACTAGTTATAGACTGTTTTACAATAAAGAATGCGATAGTTAACAAAAACAAACCGAAGTTAGACAATTACTCATGTAATGCACCAGGTGACGAATGTCTACGCAATAACTTTGGCATCAACTAACTTGATACAAATACACAAAATAAAAGAAAATCGTGGCTCTCTAGACCTAGGCAACACAAAAACCTAATTAAGGAAATGTTATTTATTTCAAAAATGCATCTCTGTTCCTTTAAATTTTCGGGTGTGTATATTATTGAGTGCTTTAGACATTTCGAAGTTACGTAGTTTCGAACATACACAATTGATGTTAAAAATTATAGAATAATTAAAAAAATATTTGAAATATACGGATTGTACCGGGAGTTTAAGAGCTCACCATCCGGGCATCCCATATAAAACGCCTCGGCCTTATAGTCCTAGCAGCTCAATGCTTTAAAACCAAAGAAAAAAAGAATACTTTTTTTTAGTTTAGGTATTTACTTCAACGCTACCATTATCACCAGATGTGTATCACAATGTATACCTCCTTTTTAACGTTTCGTTTTTGTTGCTTGACCTTTATATTAATTGTTTACGATACGAATATTGTGTTTCAGGCTTAACTAGTGCATTCAAATTGAGGTTAATTTTTTTAATGTTTCGACATATTCTCGATATCCAGTAACGCCAAAGCATTAGGGTTCCTGACCTCACGCACAACATGCTGTCGCATTTTTGTGGCGCCAAAAAAGTCCTCATCTGTGTGTCTTCACATGGCATCTACTTTCATTTGATAATATATAAAAAAAATGGTGTTGAACCGAATTCTAGATTCGGAATTATTGTTTTCATTATACGAATATGCATCAGAAAATATCTGGCATAAATGAAATATTAGGATTTCTCCAGGAGCGGCGAACGAATTGTGTAGAAATTTATATTTTTTTAAATGTTATTGTGATGAGTTCATCCTGTTACGTAGGTATTCTCTCTAGTCTTAACTGTCAAAATTTACCTATCTGATATTATTAAGTTAGTGATACAAAAGGGATATTTTTATTAGTATATGTATATTTTGTAAATACTAATTAGTTTTATTAAGTTTAATTGGTTGTTAAATCATTCATTTAGGTTGTAGTTTATTGTTTTTTTTTTTATAATTTTACGTCATGGCTTGATTCAGTAAGAAGAGTATGTTACAAGAACTGTACGCACTAAACATATATTTACAAGGGTTTCACTGTAAACCTACTCTGGTAGGGTATTTTACGTTATATTGACAGTACTCCTACAGCATCTATTTGAACACTTAAACTAACTAGCAAAAGTTAACTAAGAAAGTTTTTGTTTCTTTTTACTGAATTTTTACAATTCGTCGTCAGAAAAACAAATAAATATGGGCTATGGCATATTCTTGCATAACATAATTTTTGGATTCTTCGGTGAAGACCTCCTTCAGAGTGGAAGACCTCCCAACAAAAGTGGTCATTGACTGAAAATATTTTTAAGTTTCTAACTTGACCACAAGGGGCGCAATTGTTAAGCCGAACAATATTTTTTTTAATTCTACGAAAAATTCCAGAACTACACTACTGTGCAATTGAAGTGCAATTTTTTAAAATTTAACCCAAATTTAAATGCATTTAAATGGCTATAAATTGTAAACAAAATGGTTTGTTTACAAACGGTTTTTTTGCATTCTGTGAAATTAAAAAACCGTGCGGAGGTTTGAAGTCATTTTTATCAAAAATAATAAGAAAAAGTAAATATACCCTTTTCGGAATACAGGAGACTACGCCCCCGAAGTAAAATTAACATTCGGAAAGGCAAAATTGTATTTACTTTTGTTCGAAACGTCCGATTAAAAGAATAGTATTTTTGATTTTAATTTACAGAGAAAAATGTTGAAAAATGTGCGTATTATAAAAAAAAATAATTAAAAAAGAAAAAAATCAGATATCAAAATTTTGAGAAATTAGTTTTTTCCTAAGAGCCCATTTATTAAGTGCATACATATAAAATCAAAATAATTTCATATTTGCAAATTTTCGCTCTTGAGAAAGTTCATGTATAAAAAACTACTTATGTCTTATCCCTCGTATATACCAGACCAAAGCAACCCTTAGAACATGCATACCACAGAAATGTTAACAAAATATAAAAAGCCGTTTGTAAATATTCCATTTTGTTATACAAGTTATTAAATTTTTAAAAAATTGCACTTCAATTACACAATAGTGTAGATATAACTTTTATAACCTCATTGTTAACGAAAGATTTAAATTTTAATTTTCTTTAAATGGAAGGATATATTTGTCGTATGTTAGTTCTAAGGAGTAATAAAAGACCCAAGTTTTGGCGAAAACCGCACATTGATATGAAGACACAAAATACGAACTGACAAAAAAACATGCTTTTTGTATTACAATAATTTCGGTATAGATGCCAGTTCTGCTTATTGGTAATTATGTCTAGCAAATTGCTAACCTGCCAACTAAAACCACAATGTAGTTAACTGCTTAATATATTGGAGGAGCACAGCCCTCCTGCTCCCCCCTCTTAGTGATTCGCTTGAAAAGATTCGGCTGCTGCACATAAATCACATGATATCTGCGGTGTGACAGATGAATACAAATAGAATAGAAAATAAAATGAACGAACAAAACCTTTTTTTACCTGTTTTACAATGGGTTTTTCATATTTACCTAAATCTATATTAATAAAAAATATTCCCCACTTATAAATATTTTTTGTTGATATACAGGGTGTCCACGGACAACCCCTACAAAATAAAAGGGTTGATTCTACATAAAAACAAACAAAAAATTTTCATATTAACCTAGGACCGAAAATGCTTTGTTACGGAGATACAGGGAGTTAAAATATAAATTTTATTTTATTTTTTATTAAATATCTGTTGCAAATAAAAAAAATTTCTCACGAAATTGGGCATTCGGGGTATTTTTTGGGTGAAGAATCGTAATTTGGTATTAGATTTCATGTGACACTTAAAGGCCACTACGTACGCTACTATTATTTATGTAGATTTTCCCTAACTTTTTTAGCGATGCACTTCTAGGTTTTTTTACAAATAAGTATTATTCTTGTACCTTTTCTAAGCAAAAAAGCTATGCTTACTCAACAACGCTAGAGGTAACCGTTCTCGAGCAATTTGCAAGTTTATGCGTCGATGCAAGGAAAACAAATTTTTTAATAATAATAAACTAAGGTGTATTTATTTCAAGACAATACAAACTTAAACGTAAGTATGAATTATTCTAAACTATAATAAATGCTCCACGTGATGACCGTTAGTTTGAAGGCATAATGTAGTTATTTTTTTTTAGAGAACGTCTGATGCGTCTATAAATATTCTGCATTTGTCTGAACTCATTGCAGGCATTTTGAATTCGCAACCAGAGCTGCTCACGCGTTTGTATTGGAACGGAGTACACATGGCATTTGAGAAAACCCCATGTACAATCACAAGGATTTAAGTCTGGCGACCTAGCTGGCCATTGAACTGATCCGCCTCTACCAATCGACTGATTTTCGTAAGTCTAATCCAGATATTGACGCATATTTCGACTAAAATGAGCCGGACAGCCATCTTGCATAAACCACATGGCTTGCCGACTATTTAAAGGGACTTCCTCTAGTAATGTGGGTAAAATATTCTGAAGAAAATTTAAATACTCTTCCCCTGTTAGTCGACCTGGCAACTCAACAGGTCCAATTAGGTTCTTGTTTACAATACCAATCCACACATTAATATTAAACCTATGTTGATGTTTGGTTTCTTTCACAACATAGGGATTATCCCCAACATATGCATAATGATGTGAATTATGTAAATTGTTAATTTCCACTCTAGTGAAACTAGATTCATCGGAGAATGAAAAGTTGGATCTTCAATTTTCTTATTTCTCATCAAACCGGAAAATACTACATGCGCACGCATATCACCCTACATCATAGCGTGCACCGTTCTAAAATGAAACGGGTATAAGTTTTCCTTGTGTATAATATTACTTACAGATGATTTGCAAATTCCTGGATGCATCGCTGACAATCTTCGACGACTTAATTCTGGGTTAAAATCGAATGCGGTCTTATCGTGCGGATCCAAAGGTCACCAACATTATGAATCAAATCAGAAAACACAGTGAATACCAAAATGTTGTGTGATTCTTTTATCGAGCTATTAAATCTCGATGGGCTATTTACAAATATACAGGGAGAAAGAAAATTTTTTTTTTATTATATTACGCAATATTATTATGAAGATAGCCACTTAATATTATTTTATATATTAAATTCCGAGGTACTAAATAAGAAAATTCGCTAAATATGTATTTGGTTAAAATTTTTTGGTTGGCAAAAACAAAAATACACAGCCACTTAATGAAAGTGAGATTTTTTATCAGTCACCAAAAATTATGAGCCCCGCTTGACCTAAAAATCTAAGCACTTATACAGTGTCATTTTTCATGTTTTCTCAATTTCGTCTGTCTGTAAGTATGTCTGTCCGTCAGTCTGTCTGTTCGCGGCATAGCTAAAAAACTACTTATCCGATTTCTTCAAAATTCAGTCTAAAATTAAGGGCCATGCATGCGAAAAATGAAGGCTATATATATATATATATATATATATATATATATATATATATATATATATATATATATATATATATATATATATATAGCCTGTATTTTTCGTTAGCCCCGAGTTTCTGGTAAAGCGATTTTACCGATTTTTATATATCAAATTTTGTCTTATAATTAATAAAAAGAATTACTTATTTTAAACACGCTTTAAAATTGGAACAAGTATTCTATAATTATTTATTTATTGCCTACAAAATTACAAATGTACTAAAAAAGTAACCAAAAGAATGGTGTCACATATAATAAAAAAAGTTTTAAATTAAAATTCACTGGCTAATATCCAGGAGCGATTGGCAAAAGCTCTGAGAATCGGTATAAGGAATGTAAAGAAACTTGTGCATGAAAAAAAAACATAATTTACTTTCGACGAAGATTCAGAAATGTACACGAAAAAATCCAAAGCCAAAAGACTTAAGTTACAATGCAAAAATGGATATTCATAATGCAATTTATGATTTATACACGTCAAAGACTAATATAATCCTTCAGAAACTAGATTAAAAAATATTATCATCGCTTAAGTCGTCCTCAAATGGCGCAATGATCACTGGTGCTATTTCGACATCTAGAACTCGTTCTCGATTCCACCAATCCCATATTAATTTCTCCGTATGTTCCACAGATTTTTTTCCAGTACTCCGGCGTAATATAATTTAATGAATCTTGCCAAACATTTTGCACTTCATCTGATGTAAGACCATCGTTCACGTGTTTTTTCGTAATATGATTTTGCCCCAGCCCATATTAATTCTATTGCGTTATACTGGCAATGGTATGGCGGCAGTCGTAAAACCTCATGTCCATTTTCCCCGTAATATTTCATCTACTGCATATATTGTTGGTTTTTTAATAGATTTTGCCCTTAAAAGAAGTTCTACTTTCAGCATATTGGCTAAAGGATTTTGTTTTTGTTTTATTAGCCAGTCATAAATATCATTTTTCTTCCAAGATGAAGTAGGGAAGTAGTTGAAGGAAACAGTAAACTTGCACTTGGCAGAAATCCTGTTGAAGAACCTGCATACAAAATGATGAACCGTTTTCCTGTCCCACATCCCTTTTTCTCTTGACACTTTTAACAGACTCGTCCTGCCAAGATTTCGAACCACTTCCATTAGAAAATATCCAAGTCTCGTCTAAAAATAGCACTTTTCTAAATTTTGAATTAATATTTTCCGTGTATTTCTTTAAAAATTCGATACGCTGACTTTCTATATGTGGCACCTCGCATACAAATCTTCGATTACAGTCCTTTTTATATCGAAAACCCAACATTTTTATTAATTTTGACAACGATTTTAGTCCAATTTCCAATATGCCTCGATTTTTTAAAGCTTCTTTTAAAACTTGAAGGGTTATATTAGTTTTTCATGTGTATAAATCGTAAATTGCATTACGAACATCCATTTTTACATTGTCACTTAAGTCTTCTATCTTTGGCTTTTTTCGTGTACATTTCTTAATCTTCTTCGGTAGTAAATTATGCTTTTTTTCATGCACAATTTTCTGCACAGTCCTTATACCGATTCCCAGAGCTTTTGCTACTGTCTCCTGGATATTGTCCGTGAATTTTCATTTTCGTAATATTTTATTAGATTTAATACCATTTTTTTCGCTTGTGGATGCAAAAAACCCGAAAATTGTTTTCTATTACTCATTTTGTCACTGACTTGTCAATCTGACTTTGAAGTGACATCGCAAGATTTTTGCAACTGCTGGTATTTATATGTTTATCCTCTTTTTTCATATGAAAATATCACAGGTCTGTCTAATTCATCTTCCGGATTTTATGCGGATATGATTACACGTAATAAAAGAAAAACAAACTTAAAAAGTTGGTCGTTAATAAATCGTATGACCCGCACGATAACACTGCTTTTGACTATATCTTCTAGATCCATCAGAATAGCTTCTTCGAATTCCTAAATTACAACGGGATGCCTACCCGTTTCATTTTTTTTTTTAGAGACACCGATCCGGATTCCCCTCAACCTTTGGGGCAGTGCTGTAAAGGTTGTATGAGTGGGATGGATTCTATTCGGAAACTTTTTAACATATCTACGTTGCGCCGTTCGAGCGTTACACTGAACTTCCCCGTAGATTAAATGCATATCTGCATATTCTTCAGTACTAAAGGAAACCATTTTTTAAAAAAATATAAATTAAAATCTTACTTTCAATTAAATCAAATTATTAATATGACAATAACAATTTTGTCAAAAATAACCCTTGCTTTTTTTATTGTTAAGAACGGTTACCTAGCATTGTTGAGTAAGTATACCTTTGTTTATGAATAAATACTCAGACATTCCTAAGCAAAAAAAGTAAACTACGTTCTCTAAAAAAAAGGATTACATTATGTCTTCAAACTAATGGTCATGACAAGGAGCATTTATTATAGTTTAGAATAATTCATACTTAAATAAATACAGCTTAGTTTATTATTATTCAAAAATTTGTTTTCCTTGCATCGACTCATAAACTTGCAAATTGCTCGAGAACCGTTACGTGTTGAGTAAGTATAGCTTTTTTGCGTAGAAAAGGTACAAGAATAATATTTACTCGTAAAAAAACCCAGAAGTGCATCGCCGAAATAGTTAGGGCAAATTTACATAAATAATAGTAGCCTACTTAACGCCTTCTAAGTGTCACAGGAAATCTAATAGGAAATTATGATTCTTCACCCAAAAAATACCCCGAATGCCCAATTTCGTGAGAAAATTTTATTATTTGCAACAGATATTTAATAAAAAATAAAATAAAATTTATATTTCAACACCCTGTATCTCTGTAACGAAGCATTCCCGGACCTAGGTTAATATGAAAATGTTTTCATGCTTTTTTTATGTAGAATCACCCCTTTCATTTTATAGGGGTTGTTCGTGGACACCCCGTATATTTAGGTAAATATGAAACACCCATGGTAAAACAAGTAAACAAAGGTTTTGTTTGTTTTTTTTTTATTCTATTTGTATCATTCCGTCGAGCCACAGTATTGGCGAAACACGTCATGAGTTTGTTTTCCTTAATATAGTGGAAGTTTTAAGTAAAAATTGTTGTGTTTTCACTTAATGCCATATATCATTTTATTTTTGTTTTTTTTTTTTTGTGATAACGGATTCGAAAAGTTCAGCATATTCAGTTAGTTTTGAGTTGTTTATATTAGTATTAGTTATATTTTGACATAGTACGTACTCAATCTCAGAAACAATGTTATTGCCTTAAATTTGTAAATTTGTTATTCCAGAATAATTTCGTACAGTTCGTTGTAGCAGTGGTATTCTAAATCTTGCCATACTTCATTACCATTTAGAAGTACAAATAATTTAGGTTTGATTAAGTTGATATTTATCCAGAAAGATAGTTTATAAGTGTAATTTCTGACCGAAATAGTCGTAGTCCTATATTGTTTATTTTTGTATCTTTTTAATTATTTAAATTTTATTGTTGGGTTATTACCACTTTTTATGTTCAGAAAATGTCATATATAGAACAAATCACTTGATTTATATTTCGTTTTGACTAAAGAAAGTGTCAAAAAAGTTTTAGTTTAAGAATAACTTTATTTGCAGTTTAATATTACCATACAAACTTTATTAACTTCTTTTATAAAATTATAAGAATGTGATATATTCCGTGATGATTTTTTTCTACTAATTTGGAAAGTTTACTTTCTTAAATGAATTGACAATTTTATTATATAAGCTATGGTTCGATGCTTACTTGCACCTTCTTCAGGATAGAAAAGATTCAATTATAAGGACAAGATACTACAATAAGGCAAACAATTTAATATTAATTCAAATTTGTATATGTATCATATATTGATATTTAATTGTTTGTCTTATTGTTGTCGTATAGATTATTGATTTGTAGCCTGAAGAAGATGCAAGTATCAGAATGTAGCTAAAAGAGTTTGTACGCATTCCTCTGTTTTTCCCGCTATACCTTCACCCAACCTATAAAGGTAAGTCGAAATATATAATAAAAAAATGCACAATTAAAAAAACTAAACTTGACTTTATAGCGTACAATTTATTGTATTCGAAATTATTTAATTGATCTGAAAATTTTGATTGGAGATTTAATTAAGTCCAGTTATATACAGGTTGTCCCTACACAAATGCCTATAATTTGAGGGGCGTATAGTTTAATGAAAATTAAGAAAAAAGTGTGCAAATATATTCTGGAAATGCTTCCTTTTGAATATTCAGGGCGCTACCTTTTTTTGCTTATCACAAACGTTTTAAGGTATTTGAGTGAATGTCGGTAGATGGTAATATGACAATAAAAGATATTTTTATGCGTCAGAAAAAGCGTGCGTGATCGCAAGTCAAGAAATATTTGTAACTTGCATTTAGGAATGACCTAAATTTCATATTCCTTATTTCGATTCTACTAGATCAACTAAGCATTTTTGGTATAACATGCTATGTCTAAATTCAATTGTTTTTGAACTATTCATATTCATGTAGGATAGCACATTCCTATCTTAGTTTTTAACATATATTTTGGGAGTTAGCAAAAATTGCTTGATCATTTTATCTTCTCATTATTTTAAATGTGTATAACTTTTTTAGTTTTAGACTTGCCTAAAGTTTTAGAATTACCTAAACAAATTATAGGATTATTTGCCAAGTTTCTTTATGGCATCACATGAACTATAATATACACCGAAATATTTTTTGTCCGTCCGATAACCCATCTTATTCTGATTCTAGATAGATTGAACATTTTTTTTTTTTAATCAAAAATGTCCTAATTATTTACCTGTTTTTGAGGAATAATTTTTGTTTAGGTCTTTAAAAGAAATATCATAATTCAAATATACTTCCTTAATAATAAAAGCCTCAACTTAGCTCGCAGAGAATATATGAGACGTTCTCCAAATCGCCGTGTTTCTTCTAAAAAATGTTTAATAGACTTCATAGAAAATTAATTGAAATTGATAGCCTCCAAAATGTTAAATAATTGTGTAGAAATATTTTATAGGGAGACATTGAAATAAATATCTTAGGATATTATGAAGCGATTTTCATAAATCTAAAAATTTAGGGGTAATAGATATTTAGAGCGTCGCCAGAATCACATTTCAGAGTTTATTGACAACCTCCCAATAAATGTCGCTAGGAATTTAATTGGGCAGCAGGATGGCAACACAATGTTTTATCTGTTTGAGGGTTTCTAAATACAGAATATAATGGGTAGGTAATGGGGGAGCCGGAAGGCTAGCGAATAGCCGGACTCATAGACCTCACCATAATGGAGTACGTTTCTAAGGGTCGAGTGAAAAATTTAGTGTGTAAAACTCCATTTTACAACACCAAAGAACTAAAAATGAGAATAACAAATGCCATTGACGAGCTAAAACAATGGTCTGGCATTCTTCTAAATTCGATGCCCCACGAAATTAGAATATATGAAAAACGTGTCGAAAATAATGGTAGTAATATCCAGTAGTTTTAAACACTTCGGAAATTTTAATTTCGATCTAATATTTTTGAGCAAAAATCAAAAACTACTAATTTAAATAATAGAGTATGCTATATTCCTAGAATCAGAATAAGATGGGTTATCCGATTCAAAATCTAAATTTTAAAAAAAAATCGGTAAATTTCCTGTACCTGGAATTTTAAGTTAAGTTCAGTACATCATCAGTCATTTAATAAGTAGTTTTTACATGGGCACACACGGCCATGTTGAATTCGTACCACTTTATCTCTATATCACATTTAATTTTTCTGCAAAACTTAAAATCAAGAGATTTTTTACGTTAATTTTTTAAAAATTTTATTTGGCCGCCATCTTGAATTCAGTGTCACAAATTGATTGCAACAAATTTGAATTTAGTAAGTAGTTTTTTCAGGCTGATATTTATAAATATTTTATTAGGCCGCCATTTTGTTTTGCTTTTTTAAATTCTTACCAAAATGTTATCAGTTCATTCCTATATAACACTTGATTTTTGTGCAAAATTTGAGATAAATTGGATAATCAGTTTTTTTAGTAATAATTTTTTTAACGTTTCACTAGGCATATTGGATTTTTACCAAAATATTACCAGGTCACCCCCATATGACCCTTAAGTTTTTGTTGAAATTCTCAGTCAATCTGATAAGTAGTTTTTATGTTATGCAGCGAACTGACAGACGGACCGACGGAATTCATAAAACATATTTTTTTTTGGCATATAGGAACGCTAAAACATGAAGATATGTAAAACCTGAGAGGGGTTGATTTTCTCACGTTTTCAAACGTTTTATTTGGCCTCCATTTTGTTCCGCCATCTTAAATTAGTAGCACAGTTTTACTAGTTTATCTTTATAACACAATTAGTTGCATTGACGGCTCTTCCATAGGGTCATTTAGTCAATGACCCCCCAAACATATTACCTTAAAGCTTGACAAAAGTACCCGAAGATTTCACAGCTACCGAGTGGCAGCCGATATAGCAATATCTACGTGATAGCAAATGGAATATGAAATCGCGATTTCGGTCATCAGCCTGTCTCTTCTCATAATTCGATCGATCGGTCGCGGCATCACGTCGGCATGCGGAAGTTCAATTGTTCAGAGGTCGCGCGGTCGATATTCTAACTCGATATTGTTTCGGACGTTTTTAATTGATGAAAATTGATTTATATACTGTTTTTTGTAATATATATTTTTTTATTTTTATGATCCATGTGTGAGTTGGAAATATAAACGAAAGAAAATGTTGGTAGTTACTAGTGCAAAAAAAAAAACAAATAAAAAGTGCTTACCAACTTAATTTTGCAAAAATAAGTAATTTCAAGGTGGTCTATGTTTGACTTGTGAATGTAGATGAAATAAAATGTCGGTAGTGCAAAAAATTAAACAACTAAAGAGTGCTAACGAACTTAATTTTGAGAAAATAACCGAATTTAAAGTAAGTGGTCGCAATTTGCCAGAACTTAGTATTCGACAAATTAGTAAAGACAGAAATAAAGGGGTTTATCGAAACTTTAGCAAATGTATGTACGATTTAGCTAACTGGATATGTGGTTGTGAAGTTTCTAACTCATTTTACTGTTATGTTTGTTTTTGGTTTTCCAAGGACTCGTCGGACTCATTATGGTGCAAAACCGGTGTTAAAGATTTAAAACACTTAAAAGAAAAAATAGAAAAACATGCGTTTTCTGCAGATCACATGAAATGTTCGGAAGTGTTGATATTCGGACTCAGCTAGAGACACAGCTTATAGAAAATCCATTAGAGATTTTAATGAAAATGTATCCAAAAATCGTTATATTTTAAACAAAATTATAGATTATTTAAATTTTTGGGGGGATTGGAGCTGGCACTACTTGGCCATGATGAAACGGCTTTGTCTGAAAATCCAGGTATTTTTCGAGTGCTTATAAATTTTGTTAAGGAGTTGGGCCGAGATAGACCGCTTTAGCAATGTTAAGTATGGAGAAATCATTTATAAAAGGAGAGCGTGCAATTTTAACGAACGTGTCATTAAGCATTTTTCCAATTCTAAAGAACGAAGAGTAGACGTGAACTTCAAGAGAATTTAAAGCTCAATTTAAAGATAAGATATTTATTTTTATTTTAAGTATGCCTATTTTTAAATTTGTTATTGACCTCTCAATATAATTCACCACGAGCCGCCACTGATTAGTTAAAGTAGTTGTTTCAGACTGAATTTTTAAATATTTTAATTTACCGCCATTTTATTCCTCCATTTTGGATTCGTACCAACATTTTACCAGATTCGGTGAGTCGTTTTTTAGTAATTTTTTTTTAACAATTCACTAGGCCGCCATTTTGTTTTCCCAAATTGAATTTTTGCCAAAATGTATGTTATGCCCATATAATCCTTAATTTTTGACCAAAATTTAAAATCAATCCGACGTCGGAATTGAGAAAACATGCTTTTAGGCATCTAGGGACCTTGAGATGTAAATATCTACGAAAAACTTTGACAGTGATTTTTTCACTACTACAAATACAAAAGGGAACTTTTACAAGGGAAGTAAAAATGCAAGTTAACCCGTAACTTTTATGGTACATATTACGCTTCATGTGATACCATAAAGAAGGCGTCACAAATATCCCTATAATTGGTGTTTGGCTCATTTCGATAAGCTTAAGACTAAAAAAATTATAAAAATTTAAAATATGGATAAGATAAAACGACCAAACAATTTTTACTAACATCCAAAATTTATGCCATAAGAAAGGCCATAAAAAATTAAGATAGTTAAACGGTACAGTGCAGATTTTACAGCATTTCAAAATTTGAAATTCTCAATATTGAAACATTAATAGTTTAAAAACAGTAGAATTTGGACATACGTTATACAAAATATGCTTAGTTTTTCTAGTGGAATCGAAATATCACATGAAAATGAAAAAAAAATGCAAGTCATGTTAATATTTTTTAAACGAGTATATTTCATACATCTTGCGAATGTCAAACAAAAACTTGGCAAGCAAACTAACATTTTTGTCTAATTTAGATAAATTAAATAGTTATACAGTTACATATACTTTACAGACAACCGTTTTGAGAAATTCAAATGTAAAAATGTACTTGGACACTGTGTATCATTATATATTATTTTTTCCATTATACGTAATTAATTTAAGATAGTAATTTAAAAATCGTTAAGGAAATATTCCATAAAGTTTAGTGTGAAAAATAATATCTCTGAAATTACACAAATTGGTAACTAACTGTTTTTAATTTTGTTTTGTAATTATTCTGTGATGAAGGAATATTGATAAATTGATTCGGCACTGACTATGCTTTTCAAGGTATAACAAAATGAAAAAAAAATTAACTCTAAACCAAATAATAATCTTTAATTTACATTAGCTTAACTATTGTAAATACAAATTTTATTTTTTATTGTTTCAAGATATTTCATTGATAAAACAATCGCTGATAGGTATTTTTAATAGGTATACTATCTAAAATATTGTTGATCATAATATTTGTTCTATAGAACTATTAATCATTGTTTTGAATGTGTCAAACGCATTAATTTGTCGATGATAGTGGCATAGTCAAAAGTATTGGCCCTTAGTTTTATAAAACTGAAGTTTTTTTCGTATTCATCGATATTACTATTGAAAAATAAGAAGCAGAAAAACATGATGAATATTTCTCTATAAAATATTTTAAAACAGTAAAGAGTAAATTTTGTGTTTGCGGTGTTACATTAGTGAATATGATGTTTGGCAAGAAATAATTTTTTTTACATTGTCAGCAGTAGTTGCTCTCATAAATATTGTCTATATCTTGCCAGACATGTGCGTTAATAGGGTTATCTATCATAAAATGGACACCCCCCCCCCTTCTTTTTTCGCTTAAACGACCATTATTGAAAAATTCAATATCGTCATATGGTGTTATTTTTCTAAAGAATTAGAAAAGTTTTTTAAAATTCAGTTTGAATTATATTAAGAGCTCTATGGTTCCAATTCAGTATATATGCTCTCTTATTTTACCAACAAATATTTTTCAGCAAGTTTACTTTCAACAAGATGGTGCTCCGGCCCATAATTCCCATATTGTTAGTGACTATTTAAATCGCACGTTTAAAATCCATTGGATAGGGACGAATGGGACAGTGAGGTGGTCGTCCCGGTCTCCGGACCTCACGCCTCTAAATTTTTTTTATTGATTTTTTATAAGATCTAGAAAACAGAATAAAATATGCTGTTGCCTCAAAAATTGTATAAACATGTACAAGGTGCTATGAAGAAAATTGGCGGAAATTTTTAATTATGACTAGCTTTTGTTTTGTTATTACCTTTCTTTGATGTTTCTAGCTATTATGTGATCGTTTTTTGCAAATTATTAAAATTTTGAAAAAAAGATAGAGTTATTTCTTTTTCGTTAGTGTATAATAGTCGATGGCATACTAGATGCAATACCGTGTTTTGTTTTTTCTAAGTTAAAATTTGAAAAATAACATCTGTCTAATTTATTAGTATTAAAGAAAACAATGATATAGTTTAAAACTTGACAGTTATTTAATTTATTTGTTCGTTAATTACGTAAAATCAAAAAGATCCATGGATGATTTTTGAAAATACAAACTTTTGAGAGCTAATTTGTATAAAAATAAAAAGTTAGTAAAAAAGTAAGATTGACAAGTGAATTTTTTGTTTCTCTATCTTAAAGAGTTTTCTCAAAAAATTCAATTAAATATCAATTTCCCGAAATTAAAATTCTGAAAAAAATTAAGGTATTTCTGTCACGCTCTTGTGTCTCTTCTTTAATAGTCCAAGGCATGCTAGATGCCATACCGTGTTTTGTTTTTTCTAAGTTTCATTTGTTTTCTAGGAAAACACGATTAAGGGTAAACATTTCCAGATTTTCAAATGCAGTTTCCATGGAAACCGTTGACGTTCGACATATGGTGTGAACTATCAAATTGTAGGGAATTTTAAGACGATTTTAATAAGTTGAAAAAATATGGGTTATTTCATTTAAAATTTCAAGGTCATTGACTCTTCTGGCTAAACCGAAAGTACTACAAAAATATATTTTATGCTAAATGATAAATGTTCCAATTTTGAAAAAGATATCTCAAACCGCATGAAAATAATAGGCTGGAAAACGATTTCATTATTACCTGGTATATTAAAAACGGTTAAAATAAACATAAACGGTAATTATTTACTTATACTTACCATCGGCGATTTTCATGATTTTTAGTACATCAGTAGATTTTAAACCCCTGATAACGAATCCGAAGTCACATTTTTTCGGCGGCTTTTCATTTTCCGAGATATCCGCCATCAAAGTCTACAATCTTATAGACTCAGTTTTTCACCTTCGTTTTTGTTTCCTTTAGTAATTTTTATTAGAAAACGTATGCACAATTAAAATATCAGAATTACACATATTTTCCAATTTATAATGTTATATTACTCAAAAATCACATCAGTTAAACAGTTATTAAATCACTGTGTTAAACTGTATCTGACAATCGCTATTTTTAATGGGAAATTTTTCTTGATTTTGTGTTTTATGTTGTCAATGCATTGTCATTTGGCTATTTTGTTACATAAGTATCAGTATCAGTATCACGTTAGCCGATGGTCTGGCTCCGGGGCGCGGCAGCGCGAGGCACTCAATACCGGGTTAGCACGAGGTTAGGCGCCGGAGCGCGCAGGCATCATCGTTATTATGATACATTAATAATATAGCTTTAAACTTTAAAAATTAGCTTACACCAAATGGCCATCTTGATTTTTTTTAAATAGTTGTTTAATAAAAGAGTCATGGGGTGTGCACTTTCATGATGGATAACCCTGTACCTACTAAGTTGACCCTCTCCTTTTGTTCCTTAATGTTTACCATATTATTTACATGATCGTTTATATGTAATATATTTTTATTTGTGTTACTTGATAAGACTTAATATACAATTTGTGCTGTTCTATTATATTTGTACTCAATAGGAAATAAATGATAACTTTATGTATAATAATAATTTCGTATTATTCCTTCTGTATTCCCTACCCTTGAAAGTCAGAAATTAAAGCGGCGTACAAAGTTACATGTAATTAACTATAAAAATATATAACTGTTCGTCAAAAAGAACGATTTTAAATTTAAATCAGTCACTTTGAAATTTCTTGAACGATTTAAACAATGACGTCAAAAAGAAATAGACCCCGCATTTCATTCATAAAAATGAAATAAATAGAATCAAACATCAATTTGTTGTTGTGTATAAGTGGAAAAAAGACGGACTGATCGCATAAAGAATAGATTGCTGTGAAAATTGCAACGCTGTCAGATATCTTGGCGAGGCTTACCAGTGGCGTAGCTATTTTTGAGATAATGTATTATTTGCTATATTTTTTTAGGCCCAAATATTAGTACGGTGGATACGACAGTTTTTTTGTTCTAAGATGAACAGGAACGACTTCACATTGCAAAAGTGAGAGTTTTAATAATAACTTGAAAACAATTAATTTAGATATTATGTCGTGGAAAAGTCTGCACTAAATGGGAAACTTTTTTATTATCAATTTCTCGAAAAACTTTCTTCTTCATAAAACGTGTGTGTTTGTCAAAAAAAATAGTTTTCATAATATTCAGCTTTAAGTCAGATATACAAGACATTCAAAAAATACGAAAAAATGTTTTTCAAAAATTAAAATTTTTGTGACTGCCGCGGCCGTAAAAAATCGTAAATAAAGGTTTAGTATTAGTTATGTCATATTAGTAATAGCTAAGGAAAGATTTAAATAGAAAAATATTTTTTTGCTGTTTGACCTTAAATATCTCCATAACTATAATATAAAAAATTTTACTCAGTTTATATTTACGATGTTTTATGGCCCCTAAAACTATTTTATTTTTCTGAAATTGTTAGTGAAATCCATTTTTTTGAACATCCTGATCTAAAGTTTATTACTATCAAAAATATTTTTTTGAACCACCGACTTTTATCAAAAAATCAATAATTAAAAAAGTAAATAAATGCATTAAAACGCAAGATGTTTAAAAATAAAATCATCGAAACTTTTTGGTGCTTTTGAAGCACCCTGTATAATATTTTACACTATATTTGAAACCTAATTTTTTTGTATAAAAATTCAAATAACAAGGTTGAAAGTGGTGCTGCACTTCATAAATTTTCACCCGGACACGTGGTTTATAAAAATAAAACAAAGTTTAAAAGTTTCGTATAATTTATTTATAAACGGTTTGATATAATAACAAACAACTATTATTATTGACACAAAAAAAAGTAACAGCATATTAATTTAATATTTCATTATTTATATAATAATTAAACTCGTCTATTACATATTTAATGTAATAGACGACAATTTTCAAAATCGGAAATTTAGAGGAAATTTTATATATATATATATATATATATATATATATATATATATATATATATATATATATATATATATATATATATATAGTTTTAGAATTTCGAGAACGTATTAAAAAGAAAGATGAATACATTTATGATTAAAGAAATCCAGATTTTTAATGTAGCAATATGGTTCCAGACCCTCTATGGAAGATAACACCACATTAACCTCGATATTAACAAAGTGACTTAGCACTTATTTATTAAAATACTATTAAATATATAAAACCTGAAAATATTAAGCAAAAGTCGCCAATGTCTTATTTGCTCAAGATATACCTATAATTTTTTACATTTTCATAATTGCTCTACCTGCAATATTTTAATAGATATTGGCAAATAACTAGCTTTTGCAACTTTTTTTTATATGTTGTTGCACTTGCAGGGGGACTAGCAACAAGTGAAAAAAAAAGCATTTTTCTTAATAATTTTTTTGTCATTGAATTGGTTTTGACAGGGTTGGATTCCTCTAGAACTGAAATCCTGGCTACGTGCCTGCAAAAGACATATTTATGTACTGGTTCATGTGGCAATATTTATTATTAGCAATAGGCTTACTCATTAAAGAACAAGCATTCCCATGACAAAATACAACCACTAACAGGGGGAGTTCTTATTACTATTGTTACTAAAGATGAAGATAAAACTAAATTTTGTTACATGGACTCACTTTGTGTTTTGATGTGTATACCAAGAGTATAATGCTTATTTAATACCTTATCACTTATCACCGACTTCATAGGAAATATGTAATAAAATATAATTTATCACTTTTTAATACAACCTATTTTTTGAAATCGGGTTCGTTTTTCAAACCATTTTGATTTCACCATTTTTCCAACACATTTTAGTTCTATTTACGCGAAGTTAGGTAAAAATTTGGGTCCACTACTTTTAGTAACTTAGTAATATTATATAAAAATGCACCACCTTTAACTTAATTTGATCTATTCATATTTACAGAAAAAAAGCAATTCATATTTGCAGAAAATCAGCAATAAACGTGGCCCAATATTAATATGAATACAAAATTGAACTTCGTGTCCCTAAAAACCACAAAAACCATATTATGAAAACAATATCTTTACATTATTTATACCTCAATTTACCCCCTTTTTTCCCCACCATCCACCTTCACCGCTATACATTTCACTTATTAACAATATAAATATTTTGTGCCAAGATGTTTAATATTTTTAACATTCATTATAATATATTTTATTATTATTTATATTACCGAAATCACCTGATAAAAACAGACTCTCTCAGTTGGGATAATGTACCTCAGGATGGTATTTATTTACTTTTTTGATTACTTCTTTTTAAAAACCAAATTTTTAAGCAATAACTTAAAGCATTTCAAATTCATTAAAAAAATTTATATTAAATGAAAAATTAGGAAGTAATGCTATTGCGCTATTTTCATTTTTTGTATATGCTTGGTATATGAGAATGACACTACCCTGAATATTCCTTGAAAATTTCATCCAAAATGCAAACCATCAATTAATGACAACATTAAATAGTGGGTCTTACAGCTTATTCAATTAAAATTTAGTATATAGATAAGTTGAAGTTATAAAAAATTAATTTAAGCCCAACGAAAATTTGCAATACAAAAACAATACTTCATTTGTAAATATAAGAACGCTATTAGACGGTGATTTTACCCTTCAACTACAGCACTGGTATGACATAACCTTACTTACCATCGAAAATAAACTTCTGGGTTTAAATCGTTTCTTTCTCTGCAAATAAAACAAGTTCGCACCATTTTCTTAAAGTTTTTTAAACAGATTCTTGAAAATAGCCACACAAAACACTTGGATTTCTGAAAAACACGTATTTTACCAACTAGAACAATTACTACGCCTTGCATTAAATAGGTCGAAATCATGAATGACTACGACCGTCTTCGGCGTCTTCCGAATGATCCCGAAAGAAATCTGTAGTATACTCGAAAAAGGTAGAATTGGAGTCTTCCGGTTCGTCTCGTCGAAAGTAGACCTCTGTGTTATTAACATAAGTGGTTCCACGTGTTCGGTTTTGCTGCTTTATTTCGGGGGGAAACGGGAGACTCAACCGCTCTGAGTGGAAACTAACGACCCCGCAAGAAAGGGAGCAGACGCTGTGAACGTGTGAGGCCTAGTTGGTCCTGCATTCTATCCCGTTTGTCTGCCGCAGTTCTACATAGAATATTAGCGTAATGGCCGCTATGTGGCGGGAGTGGGAGGGGTAAGGGGACAGCTTGAAAGAAAAGGTCATCTCGTGAGACCAGTAGTACTCTCAAGGGGCATCTAGTGGAAGCCAAGATGCATTTCAAAAATTAAAAAGTTGTTTGAAAGATTCGGGGTGTTCGGGAGCTAAGAGCTCGCCATCCGGACATCCTACCTATTGGGTTGGAGAATGGCGCTGAAAGCAAAAAAGTGGCAGCCGACTCCATTTTGAAAAAGAAAGAAAGAAAGAAAGGTAGAATTCTGACGTTGCCGATTATTCTGGGCTTTATTTCTTGAAATAAGGAATAATAATTACAGAAGATTTAAATTACATTTAAAACAGATTCGGTTTGAGTTATTTATAATAAGCTATTTAATTATCAGTTTTAAAATATTCTATATGGAAATTTATACTGGGAATTTCTGGAATTCCTTGTTTATTTAGGTAATAGTATAAAGGATGATATCCGTTATAATCTGGCCACAGTAACGGTTTGGCAAACCAGGGTTAATGTTGCATTCCTCCAAAATGTAAACAACTGGGTCTATATTATTTCCATGTCGTTGGATCTGAATAAGCTTTTCGCATTGCAAAAGCTTCTTTCATATAGAAACAGCGGCGGGGAATGTTTTTTCCACGTTATTTTTTTAGCGTTGTACTATATCTCCCGATATCACACGGAATTTGGGACACTCTGTACCTTTGATGAAATTAATCACACGTTTGTTAGTCACACGCTTACATATGACCTTACTTATTAGATCTAGGTCAATTTTGAGACAGTCGGTATAAATGAAAATAATGTTCTTAAAATGGTATCATTAGTAACACTAGTCAACAAAATACGAAAAAAAATTAAATGCCAATGGTAATGATACGTTTAGAGGCGTCATTCAACACAAAGAAAACACTAATATACAAGGCTGTTACTGTTGGCTTGTTCTTCGCACTTCGCTTGTCTATCTAATACTTATTGATCAGTACTCGTGCTGATGATCCAACGGCCGGCCGGCTGCTTTTATAGCCGTGTCGTACCTCTGGTATATACTAGAAATATCGGATATCGAGAGCATAGAAGCGACCACACAATTCCTCTATACAGGACAGTGGCGGCTATTCAGGTAAAGTGCTACTTCACCAGGAAAAATAAACAAGTAAACATATAACTATATTTATTATATATCTATTAAAATTTAAGTTTTCACATTCATTTATTCACCTAATTGGCAAAAAATAAACTGTACATCTCGAATAAATATTTTACTTGAGTGTTGGCGGCAGTCTTTTTAAAACTTTCAATCGAACTTTATTATAACAACTATAACAGTGGCGCAAACCGCTTCGACTTTGCTGGAGGTGCTATGTTTAGTTTACGATTTTCCTACTACGTTGCCATGACAACGCGTACGCGATGACGTCGACCGCAACGAATATTAATGTTAACCAACGGCATACTCGGTGAATTGCTAACGCAATACACTACACCCACATGTCGTTCAGTTTGGGATGGTTGTTTACTTTTATTTTCGCGGATTTCGCTGCAACCGGTTAGTTCCTTTGCAGTTTGCTTGAATGTTTTGTGTTATATTTATTTATGGTGTTGTTACAACTTTATTTGGTGTCGGGTTTATTAATTTACATTACTGATGAATCCGATCACGGATGTGGTTTGCATTTTGTTGGAAACTCCATTTAATCGATGGAAAGAACAAGATCAGAGTTTTAATCGTCATCCTGGTTTTCGGCGTATAAATGGTTATACAGTAGTCAAATATTACAAAAATTGTTTTGCTGGCCTTGTTTACTAGTTTCCAATAAATATTCAGTGTGGAATAAGGAAGGATTTACAGGTATGTTAAATATATGAATATTTTTACATAAACATGAAGACTCGGCAATTAATGCTAAAAACATTTGTAAAAAATCAAGGCACTGTAGCTGACACTTTAAAAGAAAATGCTAAACTATATAAAATACATTTTAACGAAAATAGACTATGTGCTTGGTAACTGACGCAGTTTTGTACCTTGCAAAACAAGAGTTAGTCTTTCGCGGCCATGATGAGAGCAGCGAGTCAATAAATAGGAGGAATTTTAAAAAGCTTTTAGGTTTATTAAAATAGAGAAGTTTCCGAGAACTAAAACATCATCACAAAAAAAATTAAAAATGTTTTTACTGGTGACTCGAAAACTGTTCAAAACGAAATAATTAACTATTAATTGAATTTAATTGGATGCATTTCTGATTATTTAAATGACCATGTAAAAAAATGAAATAATGAACACACAGATTTTTTCTGTGCAAGTGAATGACACCACTGATATTACGCAAACCTCCCAGTGCTCCATAATTTTAAGATACGTTAATTCAGAAGGTTCAGTTGTCGAGAGATTCTTAGGATTTTAAAATGTCAGCTCCGATAGAACGTCGGAGAATTTATATTCTCTATTGGATCAAATTTTGGACCAATTTGACTATAAACCTAAATTAATAGGGCAATGTTACGAGGACGCAAGTGTGATGTCTGAGCGCCGCAAGCTGTATTTGTCCTGATGCAGCAAAGTTTAAAAATACTTCTAAATGTCGAATTTTTTTGCAAGCCTTAGTGGTATTCCCTCATTTTTTCATCACTCAGCCAAACGAACGTTTGCTCTTACGTGTGCATCTACGAGGCGTATACCAACAATTACAGAAACTCGTTGGTCTTCAAATTCGAAGTTAGTAAATGTGATTGTTCAAGTTGCATTCTTCAAAAAAAAATCGTTTGACATTCATTTTTGCATATCCATTATAAAACGCTGTCGTGAGGCGCTCTGTAAAAAAAAATGAACATTTTATTCAATACCATGTTTGATAAAGCAAATTCTATTACAGAAATAAATCATTACAAACGTGAGCTTGCTAAGCTTTCACCTGAAGAAATTAGGGCTAAGTATGGAACCCTTTTTTATGAAATATTAAACCGTATTTTAATGGAAATGACACTAAGCTCAAGACTGTGAAAACTTACATTTTTATGTTTGGCAGATTCTGCTAAATTTTCCGACTGCCCCGTTTGAAATTTTTTACAGTTATTTACATTTACAGGGGAAATATTTTCAAAAAGTCAATTGGAATATATCGCTGCAAGAGCGTGAAAAAAATTAATAAAAATAAAGATATTTTAAACAAAGCATATAAAGTATTTTCCCTTATTTTGACAATACCGTCGACAAATGCTTCAGTGGAAAGAAGTTTTTCTTGCCTCAAACGTGTAAAAACTTATTTAAGAAATACAATATCTCAAAAAAGACTTACTTCTCTAGGCAATATTTCAATTGAGTAGGAATTTCTCGAGGAGATTAGGGCAACTCATCCATTTTATGAGGATGTTATAAATAAATTTGCTGCTATGAAAGATAGGAGAATTGATTTAGTATACAAAATTTGGGTAAATCGTAAAAAAATATTCTACCCCTTCCACTTATAAAAAAAATTCTGGAAAAAAAATTATTGCGATATTTTCTTGCTTTATTTGCACTTCACTTACTTTTTCACCCGCGAGTCGCCACTGATACAGGAGCCCTTAGATAAGTAACTGACCCTTCAGCGACCACGGGTTACGGTGAAATATGGTTATTTTAAACCCTAGGGGGCTGAGACTTTGTAGATGGGGGTCATCCCCAGACACCTCAATGCGATGTTTCCAGATTATGCAAAATTTCCCTGGCTTAGGGAAAGCGTTAATTTGGCAACCTCGCGCCCTAGTAAGTTACAACAGTACAGTTCACTCTAACAACTTTAAATATGTGAAATATCTAAGTGCATATTGACTCATACCGCTACGACTAAGCAACGCGTAGGCGTGCAAAAACTTACCTGTTAGAAAGTTTTTATCATCATTTCCGCTTTCAGCGACCAAAAATTATCAAAAATTTGAATTTTACACCACAGCCATAAAATGGCTGTAAACTAATGTAATAGGAACTGGGCATTTAACTTTTTATAGATTTCCTTATTTTTCCCTAAAATCAGTTTTTACTTCCCTCGTAAAAGGGAAGGGTGATTTTTTCAGTTCTTCACGTTTCAGGGTCCCTAGATGCCGAAAAACATGTTTTCTCAATTCCGTCGGTCTGTCTGTCTGTTGTTCGCGAGCTAAAAATTGCTTACCCGATTGGCTTCAAATTTTGGTCAAAAATTAAGGGTCATATAAGGATGACCTGGTAACATTTTGGTAAAAATCCAATATGGCAAAAAAAAATGGCGGCCTAGTGAAATGTTAAAAAAATTATTACTAAAAACTGCTTCTCTAAATTATTTTAAATTATGTATATTATGCACTAAGCAGCTGACAGAATTTTGGTACGAATCCAAGATGGTGGAACAAAATGGCGGCTTAAACATATTTAAAAATTTAGCCTGAAAATGTATTTAATGTACTGATTTCAAATTGTATGCCATAACTAGGTGTGGTATAGAGATGAACTATTAAAAATATGGTACTAAGTCAAGATGGCGGCCAAATACAATGTTTGTAATCTTGAAAAAAATCACCCTTTCAGGTTTTACATACCTTCACGTTTTAGCGTCCCTAGATGCCAAAAAATATGGTTTATCAATTCCGTCGTTTTGTCTGTCTGTCTACCTGTCATTTCGCGGCATAGCTTAAAAACCACTTCTTAGATTGACTTGAAATTTTAGTCAAAAATTAAGGGTCATTTGAGGATCACAATAATATTTTAGTAAAAATCCAATATGCCGTAACAAGATGGTGGCCTAGTAAAACTTTAAAAAAGTATTACAAAAAGAACTAATTATCCAATTTACCCCAAATTTTGCACAGAAGTCAAGTGTTATATGAGAATGAATTGGTGACATTTTCATATAAATATATGATAACAAAACAAAATGGCGGCCTAATAAAAGATTTAAACAATCAGCCTGAAAAAACTATTTATTAGATCAATTTCAAATGTTGTGCAAGCATTAAGTGTGATATAGAGATAAACTGGTAAAGTTGTGGTACGAATTCAATAAGGCGGAACAAAATGGCGGCCAAATAATTTAAAAAAAAAGTTAAAAAAATTTTTTTCAATTGACTTTAAAATTTGTAGAAAAATTAAATGTAATATGAGAATAAACTGGAACAAATTCAACATGACGTAACAAAAAGGCGGTGTGCGTCTGTGTGTGTCAATGTAAAAACTACTTATTGAATTTATTTTAAATTGTGCCGAAAAATCAAAAGTGACATAGGTAGAAACTGGTAAAACATTGGTTGGGATCCAATATGATAGAATAAAATCGTGGCCAACAGAAATGTTTGAAAAGACAGTGTACGTGTGTTACTAAATGACTATGTACTGAACTAAATTGAGTCACACACTATTCCTAATAAAAGGAAAGATTCATAACGTCATTCATAGTTCCGAGTAAAGGAAAGCTAGCAATTGTTTTTAGACAAAATAACTCCATTTTCGAATCAAGGCAGTAAACCAATAACTGCCAAAAACGTCCCGATAGATATTGACTTAGTACATTATAACGAGGAATTTCGAGCAAAACTAAATCTTTAATATTAAACACATTATTAATCCATAAATGACAGAAAAGTGGAGAGGTATGTATTTGGTTGCCATAACTACAGTTGTTGAAACTTTCGAAAATTATTTTTTGAAATCTGAAATATCCAAAAGATAATAGAAAAAAAAACTCTAAAACATTTGTTTTTAAAGTTTTTTTTAAACCCTATAATTACGGATGAAGGTGGGTGCCAAAATATAATGAATCACCCTGTGCCTATCAGTTTTTGCAAACTAATTTATAGTTAGCTTCGTAGTCGCAGTGAAACGGGAAATCAGTTAATTCTGCTGTGCAATTCATTTAAACTATCGAATCATAATAATTATTATCGTACACCCATGTCCTTATCCAACCCAGTGGTGTAGAACTTATCTTTCTAATTCTAATAAATTTAATAAGTCACATATGACACATAAAACCAAAAATATTTGCTAATCCCTAAATGTCCGAAAATATCTGTTATAGTAAATAATAATAACACTTATAAATCAAAAGCATAATTCCCGTTTAGTGAGACTTGAGAAGTTTGAGATGAATTGAATTAATTGCATAGATTAATATGTTTAATCCAGTGCGGTAGATTAATCTATTTATAATTTATAATATCTATTTATAACGAATTACTCTGTATTAGACGTTCATTATTACGTACAAAAAAAATTTAAATCGATAAATGTAATAATGTAATTTTTACTTTCAGACCAAAATTTTATATACAGGGTGTCGCACGTAAAATTAAGCCTGTATCTCGGTTACACTTAAATGACCGAGTCATATTCTGACTAACAATTTCCACTGGTAAATAAAACATGCCTTTGGATACATCTGTTTTCAATTATAATGACTTCTAGTAGGTAATAAATATCTCATCTTGCAATCATTCAATAGGGTAGCTCTAAAAATGTTCCAAATTCTTGGACAGGTTTTAATTCTAGTTCTCGGTCTTGGTATGCCTTAACCACTTTCGGAATTATGAAATAATGACTACAAAATTAAGAAAAATACGTCTAAATTTCTAACATCATATTTTAGTCAGATGCCGTGATGCCGACTTCAGAAAGGGGGCCTGTAGATTCCGAGGTCACCGCTATTCGTTCGTCTGGCCCCATCATATAATATTTATGTATGTCGATTTGATATCTCGTCATCTGATAATACGCCATTCACCGACGTAGTATAATCACAGATTGGTTGTTAATCTCGTCACTAGGTATGGGCGATATTAGATTTTACCTATCGATAGGCGCTAGCATATAACCTATCGTTATATTTTACTTATCGATACATCGATAGTTACTGACCTATCGATAGATATCCTTACCTATCGATAGTGCATTGTTCCCTATCGATAAAAAAAGGTTCTCACCTTCCATATGGCGCATTTGCAAATATGTAATTCGTTTGTACGTAACTATCGATGTTCTGGGCTACCTATCGGCACTAATAGATAACTACCGAATTTTTTTAATTCTCCTATTGTTATTTGATATGTCGCTGACCTGTCGATAACTATCGATAAACCGCCCATCCCTAGTCGTCACTGTTGGACGTCTGACATTAGAATTTATACGACCTATATATTTATACATTGCAGGTAATTATTTAAGGTTATTTAAGTCGCTCAGTGTTACCAATTAGCGGATTAAAATCCGATTTGCGGATATTTTCAGAGTGAGTGGATTTTTTTCGGATTTTAAAATATTTCGGAGTCTTTTTCGGATATTTTAGTAAAAAGTGGATATTTGGCGGATTTTTGAGTACAAATATAGACTATGCAAAACAAAGGACGATAATCGGGAAATTTAATACAAATTTCGGGAAGACTGAATAGGTACAGTCGGCAACTGCGCAATATCTGTCGAGTCGATACTTCTTGCTCCTCCCTATTAAAACGTGTTGCAAAACTGACACATATGTGTTTTATTTAGGACGGTGATCCTTCTCTAACGCATTATTTAAATGGCAATAAATAACAAATGAAAGACGGATGTTCGACGCAAATAGCCAACACTTGTTATTCCTTGAATTTTATATATATATAAAAAATATTAGTTGTTCCTTGTTCTTTTATTCCTAGTTTTTGTATTATTCTACCTGTACAGGGTGTCCGGATTTGGTTGCAAAAGCAGGGTATCTCGCTTATTTGTAAAGATAGAACCTTGCTGTTTTCACGAACCTGAGCTAATTTTTTGTGAAACTCATGAAGCCGTAAACAAAATTTTCATAGCCTTCTTCGTTTATGAGATACAGGGCGAAATAGAAAATTTTACATTTTGGGACCCCCCTCGTATCTCGGTTATACTTTAACTTAACGCAAAGGGAAAAATTGCTGCTTATGCAGTTTTTTACGCTGGATCTAGTGGCGTAGTCATATTTTTCATTTGAGTTGTTATCTTTTAGATGCGACCCAAAGTTGTGTTTTTTTAAATGGAACACCTTGTATATTTGTCCAGAAATTGATTTGTCCTTTTAAAAGCTTCTCAAAAATATATAATAATATGGGTCTATTTTAATAAACAACAACAAAAATCCTAATTTTTATAATTATCATCCCAAATTTTGCAGTAGGCCATGCAAAACAATGCTACCTTTTATTTAAAGTCATTAACAATATCTACATCCTAACAGTAAATCAAAATATGTATCGATAATTTCGCACCAAAAAAGTACCACCTACCTAGATTTATGTAACACAAGAACAAAACAGTAATACATTATTATGTAACAAGCCTTTCAGCAAAAATCAACTGTCGTATAAGAACTACAGTAACCAAGGAAATCAAAAGAACTGTTCAAACTGATTTCCATTTTGTTCTATGCATGCTTAGCACAATTTTCGTATTCGTTTAGGGAATTAAGCAAAATAACGGGATGATTTTGTAAATAGCGAAAATTTTCTCTTATTGCATTTCCTAAATCTTGGACATTATCATAGTGGTCTTTGTAAATTCTATTTTCCAGATATCCCCATAGAAAGAAATCTAAAATCGACAAATCTGGGAACCTAGGGGGACATCTTATAGGTCCATTTGTTCCGATCCATTGATTGGTAAAATTATTGTCCAGAAATAATCTCGTCATTCCAAATTGTGTGCAGGAGCACCGTCCTGTTGAAAATAATTTCGTTAGTTTGCGCTGAAGGAACATCGTCAAGTAATCT